>VDFB02271358.1:831535689-831614676 GCA_007258455.2 Sequoia sempervirens | reverse complement strand
TGTACTTATGTTGATTGATTCCGTTGGTTCAATCAAAATAGAAGATCTTTCATGATAATACTTGGGAAGAGTGTCAAATTTCTCATCCTTCAATGCCTCAAAAAGGTTTTCACTGTCAGATTCACTCTTTATTTTTCTTTTGTTTTGATCTATCACTGCCTTTTTTCGGTTTTCATCAATAGATCCATCTTTTATTTCATTTATTTTGCAGCTAAGAGACTTGACACTCTCCTTGTCAAAATCATGATTATAAGATTCTTGAATGAAACAATTGTTTTCTTCATTTGAGGAACAAAGGAAAGTTATAACATCTTCATCATTACTGAATGTAGGAATATGGATAGGTGCATCAATGTCCCAATCTATAAGTTCTGGATAAACTAAAAGCATAGGATCATTAGGTTGGGTAAGGTCTTGAATTGTCAGAGTCATGATGTGGTTGTCATCCTCATGGTAGACAAGGTCTATGATGATATTCTCTTGTTGATTATCAATCTCGTTAGAATCTGATTCTTCCTCACTTGAGTCATGATCGCTTTGTAAAATATAATCGAGTGGAGGCCTTGAACCTTCTCCTTGTATAAGAACAGGTGCATATTTATGTATAGTATCAACTTTTTTATCCTTCCAGAATTCATCATTATAAATGGTGTCCCATTCATATTCATTAGAATCAATATCTGAACTATTTTGCAATTGGAAAACTGATTCATGAGATTTATCTGACACGGATTCTCCTTTGTGAACTAATGATGTCTGCTGTGAAGTAAGTTCTTCTTTATCTTTACCATATCCAAGTCCTGTTTTATCACTTGAATGCTTTGAAATAGGCTGAATTGGTTCCACAATTCCTTCTCTTCGTTTCCCTATAGGACCATTGCCTTCATAACCCATCTTTTGCATGATAGCGTACCCTTTACCATATTGTTCTTTAGGTAACTTAATGTGTAAGAGAGATTCTTCTTCATCTTTGTATAGCCAATTTAGGATATCCCTATCTTCAGCTTCTTCTTCAGTGGTATTAGCTCTAATGAATTTTCCATCAAACTTTGTGATTGGCATGGAAGTTTGAGATGTAGAAGGAGTCACAATCTTTTGATTTGGTAAACCATGTGATCTTGGAGAAGGAGGTAAAGTAGAAAGAGATAGTGAATATTCACCTACCCCTTTGTCTTTAAACTTCAGTTTAGTATCAAGATTCTTTGTCAATTCTTGCAATTGGATTTGTAGATTGGAAGAAGAAACAACAAGAGCTTCTCTATTGTGTGGCACAAAGACATCTTGACTCACCCTAAGATTGGAACAAGTTTGGGTACTATTGTAATCAGCTTGTATAGTTATTTCTTGTCCATCATATGGAAACTTGATACATTGATGATATGTTGATGGTACGGCTTGCATATCATGGATCCACGGACGACCCAAAAGTATGTTATAAGATAGATCTCGATCTAAAACCTGACAAAAAGTATTCTTCACAACAGGTCTCACTCTGATAGGTAGCAATATTAATCCTTTAGAAGCTCTTTCTTCATCATCATATGCCTTAATTTCATTTTCTGAAATTCCTAAGGCATTTATCAATTTTAAGGTACAAATATTCAAACCGGCTCCTCCATCTATTAAGACACGTCTAATTCGATGTTTATGGATCATGACTTCAAGATAGAGCGAGGAATTATGTGGATGTGTCATAGAAGCATCATCTTTATCGGAAAATGAAAGACAAGTGGGGGAAGACAAATGTGCTACCATGGCTTGAAATCTATTTGCATCTAGATCAGTATCAACAGTTGTGTTCACAAGCGCTTCTTCTAAAATATTTTTGTGTATAGGGGATATTTTAAGAAGTTCAAGAATAGAAATTTGAGCTGATGTTGTTCTCAATTGATCAACCAGATTATATTGAGTTGGAGAAGAAATAGTTGTTTTAGACGAACTTCCTTTTAAAACAACCTTTGCTTGACCTCTTGTTGTTACATTAACCTGTTGATATTCTTGTTTTCCTTTAATTTTGATAACATTAATCCGATTATCATCTGTGTAAATATAGCGGATTATATTGTCTTCAACATTATGTATGCTTTTGGCTTTGGTATCCGATGTTTCCCCCTTTTGGTAGTTTGGCAAAGGATCTTTGAATGCTTGATGATCATCGTTGGTATGATGTCCCTCAATTGTAATAGTACCATTGTCAATTAAATCTTGTACTAGATCTTTCAAAGCTTGACAATTGTTTGTTCTATGACCTTTACATCGATGATAATTGCAATAATACGAGTCATTCCATGATGGTGGTTTAACTCGTGGCTCATAATCTCTTTGGGGTGGTAAAGTGATAACCTTATTATCAAGAAGTTCCTTGAGAGCAGATTCAAGAGATTGACCCAAAGCAGTAAAAGTCCGTCGATTTGAAAAGAATGAAGGTCTAGATGGATTTGATATTTGGGTATTGCCAAGATTATTATTGAAATTACCACGATTTTGATTGGTATTTTGATTGGTCATGTTCTCTTGCTTGGAAATTTGTCCTTGTTGATTGTTGTTTCCTTGTTGAATTGTATTTCCTTGTGAATTGTTTCTTGGAGTACTTGATAGATTGAAAACGAATGGTCTTGTTCGTAAATTATTTGCATCCACTATACCATCATTAACAACATTTTTGTTTCTATTCCAAAACCTTGTTTTATCATTGTCTTGATTTGATGTACTTGGATTATCAAGTTTTATCACTCCTCTTTTAACCAAAGCCCCTTCAATAGTGATTGCATTTTCAATCAGTTTTTCAAAGTTATGAGGACAATGAAGATTAAGCCTATAGCTTAATTCTGGATCAAGACTATTGATAAAAATATCCATCTTTTCCTTTTCAGGAATAGGACGAGAATATCGTGCAAATAATCTTCTCCATCTTTGTAAAAATGTAGTAAAGGGTTCTCCTACTTTTTGTTTTACTTTACAAAGATCAAGCATTGTTATTTGATGTTGAATATTGTAGGAGTATTGTGAGATAAACTGATTTATCAACTCCTCAAAATTTTTGATAGGTGGAGTGATTTTTGAAAGCCACTCCATGGATTGTACACCTAGAATTCGTGGAAATAATCGCATCAAGTAAGTATCATCATAGGTGAATTCAAGACTCATGTTTCGGAAATCCCTAACATGGTCTATGGGATCGGTTTTTCCATTATACCTATCATACTTAGGAATTTCGCAATGTTTTGGAAATGGGATCATTTGAAGACTCCTATCAAATGGATAAGGAGATATGTCTTCCAAAACATATTTCTTTGTTGTACCTCCTTGCATTTCCTTTATTTTCCCTTGTAATTCTTTTATCTGTTGGTTAAGAGCACTAAAGTCATTAGGAGGATTTTCAGGATTTTGTTTAATCCCCTCTATGTCAAAGGTGTGAGGCAACTTAGCTCCTTGATTAGCTAATGTAAGAAAATATTTTTCTTTGTTACGTTCTAGGATTCTCTCCATAAGAGTATGGAATTGAGGATCTTGTTCTACTTCTTGAAGCTTTTCTTCCGTTATCTCATCAAGATTAAATGTTTCCTCTTCTTTTTCATTTCGATCACCCATTTTACTAGTTGTAGTTTCTCCCTCGTCTTTTTCCATTTGTTTTTGAGATCTTGTGAGAACAGGCATAGATTTTACTCCAATTTTTACTTACTTTTGATCAAAAGAGTGAAATAGTGCAATTGATGTGATATGTATGAAAGTCAGAATAGAATGAAAATTCCATGACTTATACGAAATTTTCTAATCTTATAGCTTGTGTTGTTCCCTAAGTGAAAGGATGAAAATCCTGTTAATGGGAATATAAGCAAAAGATCAAGAAAATGATAATTTTTGCACTTTATGAAGTTTTGATCATGGCTTTGTAAAAAGATGGATTTAGTGATAGATGCCTAATGTATTCTAAGTTCTCTATTGTAAGATTTGATTTGGACGAGTAGAATATTCAATTGCTGGTTGGTAGAGTATTCGATTGCTGGTTGGGGAATATAACTAAAACGGATGCGTTGACTATGGTTATGCCTTTGAGAAAGGGCTCTTCTTTGAAAATAAGCTTGTGAATACAAGGGCTCTATGGCATAATCATCTGAGAGACCTCTAACACAATCATGATACCTATGAAGAAAAGTTCTATATTTAAGTAAAACTTTTCGACTTTGATATAAGAATTTTTGTTTCTTCAATAATTTCTTGTGGTTGAGAGGTTTCTTTGGCTTCTTAATCCTTTTGGAAACGGATTTCTTTACAAATTTTGTAGATTTCCAATCTCGTAACATGAGATTGATCAATATGATAATGAGTGTTTTGGATGATCTTTATCTAAATTAATGTAATGAAAACACATCAAACAAGTTAAAAATGTTTGTTTTAAGTCCTATTCTAAACATCAAGTGTGTAACCGAAATGTTTTTCAAAAATTATTTTAACAGGTTTTACACATGACAGGCACTTCAAACAGACTCACTCTTAGTTCTCAAGTAGGTCATCATAATCAACATTTGTCTTAGAGGCTAGCTGACTCACAGTATGTCACTTTGAAGGGGCGCCCGTCGTTTTGTCTTTCAGGTCTTCTCATAGTGGTGGATCTAGAATCCTGAATGATAATCCTTGGCGGGTTATGGTGGTATGGGGTGGGTCTTCCACTCCCCACTGTGTGATTGAGCAATGTTAAGTAAAAAGCCCGGCTGAGTTAGTTACTACACTAGGTTCGTAGTAAAGGTTTCCGTTCGGTGCGGCAAATGATAGACTCCCTCGAGAGACCTCCCTACCTTTAGAACAAAGGCTTTGGGGATGGTTATCAATGCACACTACCATCAAAAGAGGGTTTCCCCAATTTTTCTTTAAATTTTAGAGTGGGGTGGAATAGCCTGGCTTTGGCTTGAACCCACTTGAGTCGTTCCTCTTTGGTGAGTACTTTTCCCACGAGCGGAGGCTCTCTACAAGTTTTAACAAAGCTTAAAGTGCATAAAAATAAAATAGTGAGTTGTTTTGATCTTGATTCAAAGGGAGATCCTTAGGCCTATCCTTTGAAACAACAAACTAGGTTGATTGTTAAGCACCGAAAATAAATTTTACCTAGCAGTGAATGTTGCTTCCGCAGCAGGGGAAAAATTCATTTTAACAAATTGAAAAATGGAAATATCTATCCTAAGTTGCTTTATTTTATACTTTTAGATGACTACCTAGTTTAAGTAAATTTTATGCTTCAGATGGCTGTCCTAAGTTGATAAATTTTATGCTTTAGATATCTGCCCTAAGTTGATAAATTTTTTAATTTTAATTTTTAATAACTGTCCGCGGCTGCGTCGGAGTCAGTTAGACTAAACTATAGTTACAGATTACAGATTACAGTCCTCTAAAAATTTGCGCTGCAAAACAAATTACGGGCGCTGCAATAAACGTTACGGGCGCTAAAACAGTCTTCACGGGCGCTGAAACAGACTTCACGGGCGCTGAAACAGACTTCACGGGCGCTGAAACAGACTTCACGGGTGCTGAAAAAGACTTCACGGGCGCTGAAACAGACTTCACGGGCGCTGAAACAGACTTCACGGGCGCTAAACTGGAAGTGTTCTTCCAAAAATGTGTCATCTGCGCTATTCCGTTGTTTTTCCTGTAACCTGTCAAAAAAAAACTGCAAACAAAACATTAAAAAGGGGCATAGGCCCCACGGTGGGCGCCAAAAATGTGTATGTAATTGTAATCTAAGTAAACATAAAACATAAATGGTGTAAACTGAAAATTGAACTAAATTTAAACAAACAAAATCTTTTGATCTTGTCATTTCTCTATCCACAAAGAGGATTTTTGAAGCTTTGAAGCAGTTATTATGCTTCTCAGGCTGCTGCGAGGCAGGTATGCAAAGGAACTATTCTGAATCTTTGATGAAGTGAAAATGCGAGATGAATATGGACGAAATTTGTAGATTATGTCTGGTGAATTAATGTCATGATTCTCGCTGTTATGCTGCTTATGATTCTACCTGTTACTGTCTCTATAGATACTAATGCTACTTATAGAATTTACCCTATAGTTTACTTGCTTAAAATTTCTATATGATTTGGAGCTCCCGGCAGCTATATTTATAGATTTTTTTGCAGGCTTCATCCCGGCTGGCAAGAATCTACGGCTATGAATTGTCTGGTAGGTTTGAATGATGAGAGATTGAGAGGTTGAGAAGAAAATGGGGGAGGTTGAGAGGTTGGAGAGAAGAATGGAATCCTGTCTTCAACCCACGGGAACAAACCTGCACAGAAACAGAGAAATTTAATTTTCTGTTTTGGCAGTTTGTTTCCCGGGAGTTGAAGATAAATCCCAAATTAAATAAATATTTATTTAATTTTATTTATTACTTTTGATATTTGATATTTGATTTTTGAAAACTATAGAAGAATTAATTAAATATTTTGTAATATTTAATCATGATGTGACTTTAGAAGATTTTTGAAATATTTAGAAGAATTTAATTAAATATTTTTGGAAATATTTAATTATGAATAGATTTTTGAATTGAATTGGAGGAATTTTGAAATGATTTTAAAATGAATATTGGATTAGAGGAAATAATCAAATATTTTGGAATATTTAATTATAAATGATATTTAGAAGAATTATAATATTTTAATCTTTATTTGAATAAAATATTCAAACTAAGATTATATGATAATTAATATAAATAAATTGTAACATTTATTTAATTAATTAAGAAATGAATATGAAAAGGTGATTAAATATTTAATCGAAATGAAATCATGAACAATATAAATAAATTATTTAAATTTATTTATATGTAGATAGAATCAAAAGATTTTAATTAAATATTAAAAATATTTAATTAATTACCAGACAATGTGATATGACCATTTTTAAGTGTATACAGTGACAAACAAGGTACCACTAAAAACTGGTGTTGAACACTCTCCAGAGACTTAGATGGTGCAACAACAATTGTACCACAACTATCATAAAATAGGAGGGATATACCCTCAAATGTGTCTTCCAAGTCAGAAATGTGAGATTCCACGAACAATGAAAAAATGTCTGACAAATAAGAATCCCAATTAGGAAGACAATGAGATACTGATTGTGATGAATCACTATCTACTTCTATGTGCTCAATGAATCATCAACATAAGATGAATGGTCATGCTGAACAGGAATGATAGGAGCTTCAATCAATGACTTTGCACAATGAATCATTGAAGGTGAAGGTACATCAATTGTCCCTGATGGAGAAGAAGGGGCATTTGAAGAACCCTCATGATCCTCATTTGAAGACTCGAAGTATTCCAAAACTTCAAACTCCTGTATAGTAGCATGATCATAGGGTATCTTGTCTAAAAAAATGAAGAGGCACAAGACAATCTGAAATAGGATCATCTGGGAATAGCTGAGTATCAGGATCTCCATGTATTTCACAAATTTTAGTCCAAAGAATATAAGGACACTCAAAATGATCAATAGAATCCAAAGTGGCATCATTAGTATGCATTGCAATAACTCCTAGGACATGATCCATTTTGCAATTCCATGCAAATTTCTTACTATCAGTACCAGGAAGGGGAACAAGATTATATAAATGTGGCAACAAATGAAGCCATATCTGAGATGTTTTATGATACCATCTCTCCATTGATTATAGTTTCCCCTTTTCAACATAATCACAACAGGATGCAATGAAAACCCCATAATCAACTATGACAAAACTCCAAAAATACAAAGACAATAACCTTCAACAACAATTACAACCTCTCAAATACTACAAATGAAGCCTTCTCAAAATACTTTAGGAGGCAATAATGCAAAAAGAGGGCTGAAAATCAAGCAACTCCAAAGAGCAGAACAACACCAATATTGAACTTCAACAGATTAAAAACACCACCAAATAGTAAAATATGAGAGAATTTCCTCAACCACTGCAAAGGTGATGAAAATACCTTTCCATTGATATCATGTTAGAGCAAAGCACCCAGGAAATAAACACATCCATTTCATGATTACCACTAAAAATTTCATGATTACCCTTAAATGATCTGAAAATAAAAACCTTTAAACAATTTCATGATTACCACTAAATGACTTTTTGAAAGTACCTAATTTAGAAGGAGAAGTTAAAATAGAAAGCAATGCATATAGTACAAATAGTGAGGATGTGTTAGATGCATGGATGAAAGAGGAACAAAAACTCCATTCCCAAAGGATTACCAGGTTCCATAGAGACACTGGAGGATGCTTTGCATTCTACCATAGATATATATAATGTACTGGACAAAAATTATGGCGAGTCAAAAGATAGCATACATGACACACTTGAAATATATTTCCAAATAAACCACATCTCTATGGAATTTCCCATATTAAACTTCCCAAGTATCTAGGAGTCGTTGACCTATCAGCATTTATTACATAGATAGAAAAATTTTCCATTCTAAAGAGATGAGACTTAATATACTAAAACACACAATCATTTGCAATGTCACAAGTTGGTGCAATAAACACTAAGACAAATTGACTAAATGGGGAATATTCAAAATTTTAATTAAAACAAGATACCTACTAGAAGAAGGGGGATATAGAGAGATAATAAAATACAATGGAAATATCTTACTAAATGATCATTTAACCACTTGCATCACAACATGGAAAACATAGAACAAGTATGATGAATGACTCTACATACAATTATTCTACTAGACAAGGTAACACCAATAGCACAAACATGGTATATCAACCAAGAACAAAGAGGAGAAACAAAATATTGGACATAAAAAAGAGATAATATTCTTGAACCATATGTAATTAATGAAGAGGTGATTCCTCAAACTTATACATCACCCCCAAAATCAAAAGGAATATGGAGATACATAGAATGGTTAGACAAAGAAACTACATCATCAAATAGAAGATGTTACCTGATGCAACAAGAAGATGACAATACACACAAACTAGACATAGAAGTCAACCAAAGTGAAAGGGAATTATAATCCCAATAGAAGATAAATAATAGTATTACAATTAATTGGTTAAGCTAAGAGAAGAAAACATTGTCATCGAAGGGGAGCCTAAACTAGAAAAATTAGGAGACCATTGGGATGATAAACTAGTAGCACAAGTCACAAATATTTTATCAGAATTTGAAGAACTATTTCATAGAAAATTTAAAGACCTAAATAATATAAAGGAGGAAGTACCTGAGTTATGAAAAATTAACTAAAAGAGGGGGTTAAATAGGTACAAAAGAGGCCATATCGACTAAATCCAAACATGAAGAAGAAAGTTGAAGTAGAGTTGGATAAAATGCTTAAATCAAGGATGACCAAACCAATAGAATATGTGGAATGGATTAGCCCTATGGTTATACAAAATAATAAAATGAGTGAGATAGTAATTTATGTTGAATTCAGGGAACTAAATAAAGCCTACATTCATGACCCCTTCCCTACACCATTCACCAAGGAAATATTAGAATCAGTGGTGATAAGATAAATTTGTACTCATTCCCTAATGGGTTCTCTGGCTATCACCAAGTAAATAAAAGTGAGAAGGATCAACCAAAAACCACATTTTCAATAGAATGGGGCTCTTACATGTATGTAGTGATGCCATTTGACCTAAATAATCCACTTGCAATATTCAACGAGATAATGATTACTGCAGGGGAATACTTTGATACACTTTGTTGTCATGTTGCAAAACTTTGAATTTTGGTTTGTTTTGGGTCAATAAGGTCAATGTGGACCATTTAAGTTCATTACTCATTTTGGGTCATACCGGATTAGTTTTGGGTGATTAGGTGCAAAGTTGTTAAAAAATGCAAAAGTTGTCAAATGTTGTCAATGTTGTAAAATGCAATTTTGCAAAATTGGTTTTGGAAGTTAAGAAGTAGTTTCTGGAAATTTAAATGAATATAATTGCATAAATATGAAATTTTCACAAGAGCTCCAAGTTTGGAGAAGGTTGGGGGAAAAACGGGAATGAAAGAAACTATTTTTGGCACATTCTTCCCTTACATTTTTTGTTGAAACAGTCATTAATCTTCATGGTACGGCCTTGTATGGTACAATACACACATGAAATCAATTGGGAAGGTTGAAGATGTGTTTTAATATTATAATTTTTTTGTTTGAATCAAATTCATTAAGTTTTGAGTGATAAATGGCAATTTCATTGAGGGAAAGTTTGTAAGTTTATTTTTTTCTTAAAAGTTGCATCCTGAAATAGGCATGGTATGGATTTGTATGGTCCGGTACGGACCTGCACACACCTTGGGAATTTGGTTTTGTGTCTTACCTTAAAAATTATTTTGGTTTCATGCATTTTCATTAATTTTTGTGTGAGTTATGGCATTTTTACTAAGAGCAAGTCCAAACCCTGCCTAAGGTTTCCAAAAACACTAAAAACTTCATATCTTTATTTTCCATTGTCAAAAACTCATGAAAATTGGTAGAAAGTTCTTTTTTAAGGATATCTAAAAACCATTTTGAACTCAAGCCTTTAAAATTTGGCATGTGTGAGGAATCAATGACTGTGTGTCCAAATTTTCTTGCAAATTGTCATAAAACTTTTAGTTGTGAAGGGGTTGAACACACCTATGCATTCCCTGTTGGCAACTCAAGGGAAAAAAACTGAGAGGGGGAGGGGTGAATCAGTTGTCACCAAATTTCAAACTTATTCAACTTATTAGCCTTATTCTCAAATCTGATCATTAATCATGAAAGCATAAATGAACAACATATCAGAAACACACATAACACCAAGATTTTTACGTGGAAACCCTGTTAGGGGAAAAACCACAGTGGAGGTCAGTCCACAAGATTATACCCTATTAAAAGTATAAGAAAATATGAATGGGGAATGCACATGCATTCAGGCACACTGCCTAGAGCTCACTGCTCAAATACAAATAGGCTTACTACCTAAAGGAAGACGCATTGTCTTACAGAAAGGTTCTGATTAAACCCATCAAACTTTGAACTGAGAAAATAGCATCTGCTAATGCTTGGTTACAGTTCTGGTTAAGCTCATGAACACTTCTTCACTCTTCTTTAATCTCTACTCTACCTTTGAATGATCTATACATTATTCACACACAAGACTCATACACTTCGCACACTCATGCCTTCAAATGATAAAACAATCACTCATATATTCACAACAAGAAATTTCATCGCTATAAGTCGGCCTCAAGAAAATAATAAAATGAATATAAACATTCAGCCCAAAACAATAAAGATTATTCATGTGAATCAACCAAGGTTGGCCACAACATAGTGAAGATTGAAAACAACATCCTCAAACATGAACCACTTCAATTAATTACTCAAAGATCCACAACACACTTCAACACCTAGTTGGCCATGAACATGACAAACATGAACACGCAAGAGAAAATATTGGATCACGAGCACAAAGATCAATGCGGGCATGCAGCACAGATAGAGCACAAACTAGAAACATCCACAAACATCATGAAACACTAGAGAAGTATCTACAGCAATTGAACTTATAGAAATCACATGATCTTCATTCAGGAACACAAACTTGTTGATATCAATGTTTTTTGCATAGCAACAACTCAGATAGAATATAATATCTTATTTCTCTTGAAAGGTAAATCTCTATCAGCAAGCCTCAAGAGATAACCCCAAGGTCTCTAATGTCAGGTCTTGACAATGCATAAACAACTCAGTGATAAATGTGAAAACGCTGGTAATCACAATGGGACCTTACTACAATCAAAATACTGAATCTCAATTTATCGGATCTAACAATATGATGACACTTCAATCCTAAATTTAATCCAATAATCAAAGAAATAACAAAAGATAAGGGTTTCAAAGAGATTTATAAACTTAATATTAAACCTAAGATTAACAATGCAAATGACCAACACTCGAAATGGACCAATCCCTCAAAAAACTGATTTCTACTTGACCCAAATGAATCTGCAATCTTATAGAAACAGTGCAATCTTCTAAGGTGTTAGGATTTTCAAATCATGAACATTCATTCAAACAACCCTATTGCAATTGAAATGAAGAAACCCTCACAATTGAACTAAGCACAATGAATATAAAGTCCAAGCTAACTTTGCAAAGCAACTAACAATCAGTTGGTTGCGAAAATTATGGACCAGGGATTGTTGCAACACTTCAAATATCAAACCATAAACATCATTAAATCAAATCTAATTCTAAATATCGATTTTCCTCAAAGCAATTCTAAGGATAGAATAACAAGAACCATGCAAGACAAGAAGAACACAAGTATGGCACCAAATCAAAATGTCATTAATTGCATCAAATTATCCACTATAGCAACAATTCTAGCTTTCCATTACAATATTTTCTTGAGAAGAACTACTTGCTCTACTTAATTTGCTCTAACTATCTCTCTGTTTGTCTATGTCTAAAATTTCTTAACCCTTACAAATGAGGCAAAATGCCATATTTATAGAACTCCCAAAACATGTTGGCCTAGATAGGATTTTACAATAATAATTAGGCACAACAAGTCGGCCAAGAGAAATTCAAAATGAGATAAAATATGCATTAAATGCATGAACTTCATCCAGGTCGGCCTAGGATTTCCAATGCAGCTCAGACCAATGCATGGAAAAATAATAGGGAAGCACAAATCTCGATGCAACCAATCATTAACTACCTTCCCCTTTGTCTTTATTTTGATCCAGCATTTCATGCACCTTCAAAAGCACCCTATCCAAGTCGGCCACAGGTGGCAAAGGAAAAACCCTAAGTCGGCTCTCAATTGATGCAATTTCTTCCCTTGATTATTTCACCAACTTATCCCACTCCACCTTATAAGTTAGGTATTTGTCAATGACAGCAATGTAGGTGGCCGCATCATCTAACTGGTGTTCAGAAACGGACTCATCACTAATTGGAGCATAAACATCATGCCACCACTTTCTCAATTGTTCTAAACTCAAATACTTAGGGGAAATCTTCCTTCTTCTCGTCATAATCTCAAAGAAAGCGATATAGCCATTATAAACACTGGCTAGGGTATCATCAATTTTCCTCCTCTGCTTGTAAATATTCTTCAGAACCTTATGCCTAATTTGCAATGCTTCAAACCACTCCCAAGGTTCAGCAACTCCAGAGGAAGGGAGAATTTTATCATTTACTAGCTAATCTTTGGTATACTCCATGATAGTTTTCATTTTATGCAGTAGGAGATATGTATCTTTTTTGTCTTGAGCTAATACCTCCTTCAGCCAATCAGCTGCCCTCATAGCATCTTTCCCAGATGAAAGAATGTCCCTGATAGCATCATTTCCTTTTGTTTGCACCCCTTGCAACCAATTTGCAGTGGCAAGAGTGGAAGCCTTCATTCTTTCAATCTCAATGATGGTTTCCTGGGGTAAGGGATTTGCAGCAGAAGCCGAAGGGTTAATAGATTGCAAAGGTTTCATCAAATCCTCCAAGCATTTCCTGAGTTTTTCATTTTCCTTCTTCAGCTCCTGCTTAGTTTGAATTTCTTTCCTCAATCTCCCCAAGATAACTGTGCTAGAACCCTGATAATCCTCAATGTCCTACTCAACAGAGGTAGGCCCTAAATTAAAGGTCTGCACATTATAATCTTTTGTTGTTGCCTCCTCCCTATTCTTATCTGGAGCAAGATAGTGGTTGGAAGGTTGAGGATTGGGATCAAGTTAACCCTGAGCTGCATCTGGATTTAGACCGGTTCTTGGAAGAGGATAGGAGGATACATGGGGATAGTTGATTTTGTTTTATGTTGTGGGGTTTTCTCCTTGTTTTCTGGGACTGGGTCCCGTGGTTATTATTGTAATGCTCTTTTCTGATTTCTAATAAAGTTTTTACCCCTTTGTTTTCAAAAAAATAGTTAAATAATTACCATTAATTATTTATCTATTCATGGTCCTTTAATTCTTCTATAGTTAAATAATTATTAAAATTATTTAACTATCCCATGTCTAATTTCCATCTCTCTATTTAATTAAATTGATAAATTTAATTAAATGCTTCTTTTGTCATTTTTCTTTAAATAAATAATTTGGATAAATTATTTATTTGCCACTTGTCTATTTCCTCTATTTTCAAATAAATAATTTGAATAAATTATTTATTTTCCACTTGTCAATTTCCTCCATTTTTGAATAAATAATTTAAAATAAATTATTTATGCACCACTTGGTCAAAGATGCTCTATCATAATCCCCTGTTATAACATTCATTTCTATCATAACCTACATGTCTTGCATGTCTATCATAACTGTCAGGCGTCATAGCCGTCAGCGTCATAGATTTTCCATGCATGGCATATTCTTGGTGCAACAATTCTGGACCATTGATCTTGGCATCTTTTCTGAGACTTAATCTCAACCATCCGTATCGTAACATCCCTCTCATGAATTCCCATCCATTGATCTTGAAATCTTTCTAAAAGATTAATCTCAACCGTCCATTCAAATGGTTGTCTATAAAAGCAACCTTCCTTCTCCAACTTTCTTGCTACCATTTACAGGTTTTGCACAAGTATTTCAACAAATCTAAGGGAAAAGTTGTATAACAAGAAGAAGGAGAGCAAGAGAAGTGATTCAAGTTCAAACATGGGGAGTATTTTGATTTAATGTTTTAGTTTCCTTATGTTTTCATTGTTTTCTCTTGTTTGGATATGGTTTAATAGTTTAGAAGTGTTGGTTGTCACTTTATCTATTCTATTTGATTTCTAACCCCATCTCACATTTGGTGAACCCGACGTGAAGTAGAGAAATTTGTGTGTTCTTGTTTGTCTTTGCTATTTTACAGGTTACAACCAAGAATTCATATCAAATTCCGTCACCTTCCTTTGAGCATAGAAAAATAGGCACATAACATATGTTAAAAAAAAATTATGGGTTTTGTAGGCCTCATTTTCAGCTTTTCGAAACATTAAACGGTTTGAAATTTTGTTAAGAATTGAGAAAGTTATGGCTATTTTAGTGACCACAGTTTTTAAGATTTAGTTGTTCATACCCGAATTTTCTTTTGTTTATAACATTTTTATCTTGTAGGATTTTGCAAAAAAATTTCTAGGTTTTGAAGGTCTATGTCTTATCTTTCCATAGATATATACGGTTTAAAATTTTGTTTAGTTTTGAGAAAGTTATCACTATTTTTAGTTTGTTGTTTTCATTCAAGTTTTTTTTTCGATTGACTAATCTTTTGTTTGTGGCGTGTGGCTTTGGAATGGGGCTCCCAAAAATTGCTTCTTTTGAAGCAACAAAAAAAATTAAGCTTTTATTTTTTTAGTTTGCTTTGATTTCCTTTTCTTAGTTTAGTTTAGTCTTTTCCTTTTATAGTTTAGTTATTTACTAACTTTTAGTTTAATTTTTAATCTCTTGTTTTAACTTAGTTTTTTATAGCTTTCTCGTTGGTCCAAGAGATTTATGAAACTACTAATTTGTGGTTTTGCAGCTCCGTTAGTCGAAGACTCATTTCTCAAACAATGTGTTTGCAATTTTTAGTTTAGAAAACACTTCCATTGGTGCATTAAAATGAACATGTGCTTGATTTTGTCTAACTGTGCTTGAAGGTGGTAGGTGATTATGCTCTCACCTTGTGAAAATGAGGTGATAAGAAAACCAGACCCACCTTATTTTTTATCACCCTCACGACTTAATAATCAAAGTATCCTCTCCCCTTGCGCTTTCGAGTGATCCTAAGTATAAGAGAAATGGTTATTATTTCTAGAAATGGGCCTGCCTTAAGGGAAAAAGTACTCACCTTAAGGGACAACTCGACCGGTAACAGGCTAAAGCCAAGCCACTTCCATCCGGGATATAAAATGGGTGCTTGAGAAAAGTTCAAGTATCACAGGTGCGGATGTGTCATACGGACAGAGTAGTACTCCCATAAACCCTATTGAGTGTATCCTCTTCAGGCTAGAGTGCCACCTAATTGGTGATTAATCTCTCGCCCCATGTGTAGCCACTCAAACGAATGCCCTAACTAGACACTTTTTGTTTTAGAGGCCAACCATTTTCAGCCGTTGTTTGGTATAGTGCAGGGTACAGTATCATGCCCGAAGATACTCACTACTGACTCCCTTGAGTAGAGATAGCATTTCTTGGGAAGTGATGACCCAAGAATCTAAAGTTGGTGTGCCCGAATGACGTTAATGAGCCGTGGAGGGGAGCCAGTGCCATCAAACTTCTAAACTATCTGCTTTCGAGAATGAAAGGTGTTTAACACCAATCCAGGGTATATCAGTGGGCTATATCAAGTATACAAACCCTTGGCCTATTAGGATTGTGCTTGAATCATGTGTGTTTGCATACAACAAAACATCGTGCTTGTCAAGTGTTTTCTAGATTTTCAAACAATATACACAACATTCACAAATCTGGACACAAAACCTCAGCCAACTCAGACTTTTCAATAAAACATCAAAACAACAATCTCAACCTAGAAGTCTTCTGTCAAAACCAAATCATGAAATTGCTTAAATCTCTCATTCCTTGTGCATTTTAGTTTGCATCTTACCATAGGGTCATCTTTGCAAATATTTAGCTTCATCCTTAGGCTTCACCATTTGCATTTTCGGTCATAAACCAAAAAACTTAGGTCCTCATCTCATTTTGCATATTTTGGATTAGAACAACCTTACCTCACTTTGCAAAATCTTGACTTTCAAAATTAGGTTATCATTGGACTTAGACATCATTATCTCCTTTATTCATTGTCCTTTTGTGAGATCCTTCTGACACAAAAGTCTAGTTAGGAAGACTCACTTGTCATTTTGTCCTTGTCCTTTAGTCCTTCAAACAAGTCCTTTGATATTCCAAAATTGAGACATAGATCAAGCATACGATGGTTAGGCAACCTTCTTCCAAATCATTTCATACCTTTTCATTTGCATACCTTAGACATTCAAATCATTTTAGTCCTCACCTTGAATATCTTTAAAATCCAAAATATTGTCATCATAGTCCTAATTTGGCATCTAGACTTTGCATTGGTCATTTCCTTAACCAAGATTTTCACATTAGTCCTCACTGTCACCTTGGCATTTGACATCCTTTCTTAACAATTTATCACCTTGCATTAGTCATTTTCCTTAGGCAAACATCATTATCACCTTGCATTGACATCCTCCAAAAACATTAAAAAAAAAAAAAAATTAGTGTCATAACTTGTCATCTTAGTCTTCATTGTCCTTTGGCATTAGTCATTTTCTTTAGACAACATTTTCATATTGCATCCCTTATTGTCAAAAAATCCAAAAACATAGTCTTGCATTATCATCTTTTTGCATTGTCATCCATTATCACACAAAAAGACAAAAACATAGATTAGTGTCATACTTGCATTGTCATCATCTTCATTTGAGCAATTTCCTTGATGGTTGAAACAAGACTAGGCTTTAAAGACAGAGAGAACAAATGAAAAAATTTGGACAAGATTTCAATCTCAACATTGATAATAACACTTATGACATGAACCAACATTGGACTTTTTCTGACCCATTTCACAACATGAACATGTCATTTTCATCACAAAATCCTTCTGAACCATTCATACAAAGAGACCAAAATGGACGAGCATATGTAGAAGACTTAAAAGCTACAATAAAAAATCCTGATATAGCCTCCTTTGTAGAAAAATTAGTCTTACGTGACCCTCAAAGGTATCTAGCCATGCTTTTGGACCAAGGGGCTAAGTTACCACGAGGCTTTGATATAAATAATTTGGGACCTCCATCCGTCTACCCTCACCATCAACAGTCACTTAACATAAATCCTGCCATTAATTCACAAAAAACATCCACTTATCACCTTTATCCTAACCTTGACAAGGGAAACCAACTGTCCACTAGTCCATTACAAGTCTCCACGTCATATTCTAGTCCTTCACCTACCAATCCCATCCAAGTCTACATGCCCTATCAACCATGTACCAACTCATGTCAAGTCTCCACACCATACCTTATTAATCTAGTCCAAGTCCCCATGTCATATCTTAGTCCTTCACATACTAGTCTAGTCCAAGTCCCGATGTGCTATCCTAGACCTTCATCCATTAATCCTTTTCAAGTCACCCCCTCACAAGCCACATTTAGTCATGAAAATTCTATCATTGTCCAAAATCAAATCCCATTGTCTAAACTTGAGGATACATGTCAAAATGAAAGTCCAAAGCATGACATCATAACGCCACCTTCATGTCAAGATCAAGGTAGTCCATTACATGACCCTATCTTAAAATCCATTCAAGATGTCCTTCAAAACAATCATGACATCCAAAGTATACCTATCCTTAACAATGATTCTATTCCCAATTATATCATCCATGACAACCCCATCTTTGACCAAGACTCTACTATTTACCAAGAAATTCAAAACGATCCACTCCTTAACCTTTATGCCATATATGATCAAATACTTGACGACCCTATTCAGGCCCCCACTATTGACACTTTCCAAGATGAGACACTTGCCTCCATGACACACATAAACAATATTCCTCAAAAACAAGAGTCTTCCATTATGGACATATTTACAAATAATGGAGCTATAGTTGAATTCACTAGACTCCATGACATTGACCATAATGATGGCTTTGACATTGACATGGAAGCACCAATAGAATCATCTGAACCCAACATGTCACAAGATCAGATCAAAGATATCAGTCAAAAATATGACCAACATGACAATGAAGCTAAGACACTTTATCAACTAGGGCCATCTATCTTTGTTAGAGTAGGCTTTCTTGCAGATGAAAATATTCCAAGTGACAGTGTCCACATACATCATGATGGGTTAGCATCTTGCTTTCAAAACAATAAATACTCCATCGCAAACAGAATCTGTCAAAGCATGCATTATCAAGGAAAAGGACTAGGCATACACAAGCAAGGCATTCAAGAACCAATACAGCTTCAGGAAAATTACAAACATCAAGGTCTTGGCTATTCTTCAGTTAGTAAATCAAATGATGTTAGTGGAACCTCCTCGATACTGGGGGCAACCTTTTCAGATACAAACGTCAAAATAGAGTCCATGAGAAATCCTTGTCATAAGATTGTTGCCAACACCCCATCCACCCACACCATAAACCATCATTCTCAACATCTTAAACCTTCCCTTTGGAACCAACAAAAACAAAAGTCTTACAAAGTAAAAAATCAAATGTCAAAGGCCATCAAATCAGACAAAAAGACAAGTGGACAAATGAAATTAAAATGGATCCCAAAGAAAAGTGGATCAAGCAAAGAAAATATGACAAAAGAAAAAGTTAATCAAAATGTGGAGCCACAAGACAAAAGGACTCCCACATATAACAAATGTCCACCTCCTTCAAAATGGTCATCAAACAAGGCATCTAAGAGTGTTGGTTCCAAACGTCGTCCCAATCAAAATTTCAAAATTTGTCATCCACCATCCCAAGTTTGGAAAATAAAAAGTGGTTCATCCAAACATCCAAACAACCTTTCCACATCTACCATCATTTTTCATAATCCTACATCTCGCCTAAAGTCCAAAAATCCCACGTCACAAATCCGTCACATCATGGCAGCAACTCTTTATCACAAGGACTCTCATGGCACTCTATTGCGATGTGTGTATTTTGATAAGGCCAACTCTAGCATCAGAAAGGATCACAATGACATCGATCAATTGTATACAAGCGCTATGATCCTGACAAGACAACTTCTTCAGCAAAGTCATTATTGGCATATAATGGCACCAGTCTCTACATTGACACCGTCAGTGGAATCAAAACAGTCAGTGGTCATCTAAAGCATCCAGACTATCTGCAAAATCAAAAATACAAAAGAATTGAAAAAAAAAAAATTGTCACCTTGATGAAAACCTGGCAAATAGGCGTCCATGTGACATCAAAAAAATAAAAGTCAAGAAAATAGTAAAGAGAAAAATTTCGTCCAACAATGAAAACTTGGCAAACAGGCGCCCTAGATAAGTACCATGATGAAAACCTAGCAAACAGGCGTCATGTGTAAAATAAATCATCTATGTGGACTTTTACACTTGGGGTCAAGTCGTCTCATTTTCCCATGCTTTCCTCATGACATTTACAACCATCCATTTCATCCATATTATTCCCCTGCCCATTTTCCCAGCTACCTTGGTCTTGACATAAAATATGAAAACATAAATCATGCTTTGTTGAAAAATCTTGACATGTCAATCCTTTGGTCACAAACTATGCATGCAACATCATGTCATTGTCGTCATAACCTCATTATCCCTATGTGACATAGTCCTTGAAGATCATATGCCAATTCCTCTAGTCGTATGTCTCCTACCAAGGCCACCAATCATTCTTTCATGTCTATCACTTATATTGGTTTTCCCTGGTCAATTGTCTAAGGAGACTCCATCATCCAATTTAATCATGAACACAAGTCATTCCAATCATGTTATGCAACCGCCCATCAAACAACGTCCTCATTATCACTTGTCAATTGGTATTCAACTTGACTAGCAACACAATCATGTCTATCCTTGGAATCATTCACATGCATCATAAAAATGTCAAAATCCAAAAAAAATCATAAAATCTCTTGAAAAAAAAAGACCAAAAACAATCACAAAAAGTCTTGAAAAAAGACCAAAAACATCGCAAAATGTCCTTAAAAAAGACCTAAAACATCACAAACTGTCCTAAAAAATACCTAAAAATTGAAAAACATCCTGAAGAAACCCCAAAAAAGTCAAAATGTTCACAAAATCCTAAAATAGAGTCAACATTCATCACGTCGGTCATATAATTCAAACATAGTTGCATTAGTCAAATAAGTCAGACATAGTGGCACTCGAACAAAATCAATCATTCAAAACATTGACATTTAAATTGTGAACCAACAGACAACATAGTCCAATCAATCATCTAGTCAAAATCAGTCAAATTGCCAAAACAATGTCAATCTTGTCACTCTTTGGTCCCCTCCAGGATGTGTCCTTCTTGGACTTGGACCTCGTCAAAACGTCATTTGCCTTTTTTTCAGGATGTGTCCTTCCTAACAATAGGCCCTGTCAAAACGTCAACACCATCGAATTGACAACTTGTCAAAACTGTCAAACTGTCAAAGTGACAAACTATCATGAAATTCATCTTCGGCAAAACAAACATTAGCAAACACATTGAATGGCTCTTCATTTTTCTGGTCTATTTTGTCTTATCTTTTGTCCATTTTGTCTGATCTTTTTGTTATTTTTTCTTATGTTTTGTCATTTTGTCTCTTGGTCATGTTACTAGCTAACTCGAGGATGTCCCTTGAAGGATTTAGAGGTGTGATGATGTCTCATGACCTATTTTGTTTTTCTTTGACTATTGTATGTGGATTGTCTTGACAAAAATACTAGGGAAACTTCGCCCTTAGTATGAGTTAGGATATTCATTGTCTGTGACTATCTGTTTTGCAAATGGTCACCTTGCACACCTTGGTCTATGTCATACCATGGTGTTTGTGGACCATTTACTACATTTTGACGCCCAATGATGATAAATATAAAAATGTAAGCATGAAAGTTGGTTCCCTTATCATTTTTCATCTAGCTTTCCATCTTCATCCACCTTTCTCTTCCACGCTAATATTCATCCCCTTCCAAGCTAACATTTCTTCTATCCTTCATCTGCTAGTCTTATCATCCATTTCAAGAGCACATTTGTGTTCTTTGAACTCATTTTTCCTCTCGAGGGGGCATACCGCTACCCTCGTCATTCTTCCTTCACTGGGGCATACTCGTACCTTGCTGTCACTGGGGCATATTTTAGAATTAAATGTCCTTGACACAATGAGATGAACTACATTATGTCAAAGAGGGGCAAAATGTAGACACTGAAAAATGTCCTAAGTCCGCGAGCATCATTTTTCTTGGTCGTTTTCCTTCAATAATTGAATAATTTTAATTATTCAATTAAGTTTGACTGTATTCCTCTATTAATTAAATAATTTTTAATTATTTAATTAATTCACCTTCTCATCTTTATTCTATCCTGATCAATTAAATGAACTAATTGCATCACTAATTTCTCCCTATTCTTCAATAGTTAAATAAATTATCATTTATTTAATTATTTTGTCACCTTTCATCTATAGTTAAATAATTACCATTAATTATTTATCTATTCATGGTCCTTTAATTCTTCTATAGTTAAATAATTATTAAAATTATTTAACTATCCCATGTCTAATTTTCATCTCTCTATTTAATTAAATTGATAAATTTAATTAAATGCTTCTTTTGTCATTTTCTTTAAATAAATAATTTGGATAAATTATTTATTTGCCACTTGTCCATTTCCTCTATTTTCAAATAAATAATTTGAATAAATTATTTATTTTCCACTTGTCAATTTCCTCCATTTTCGAATAAATAATTTAAAATAAATTATTTATGCACCACTTGGTCAAAGATGCTCTATCATAATCCCCTATCATAACATTCATTTCTGTAATAGCCTGCATGTTTTGCATGTTTGTCATAGCTGTCAGGCGTCATAGCCGTCAGCGTCATAGATTTTCCATGCATGGCATATTCTTGGTGCATCAATTTTGGACCATTGATCTTGGCATATTTTTTTAGACTTAATCTCAACCATCTATTTCGTAACATCCCTCTCATGAATTCCCATCCATTGATCTTGGAATCTTTCTAGAAGATTAATCTCAACCGTCCATTCGAATGGTTGTCTATAAAAGCAACCTTCCTTCTCCATTTTCAGCTTAACAGCTATTCTTCTCCAACTTTCTTGCTACCATTTGCAGATCTTGCACAAGTATTTCAACAAATCTGAGGGAAAAGTTGCATAACAAGAAGAAGGAGAGCAAGAGAAGTGATCCAAGTTCAAACATGGGGATTATTTTGATTTGATGTTTTAGTTTCCTTATGCTTTCATTGTTTTCTCTTGTTTGGATGTGGTTTAATAGTTTAGAAGTGTTGGTTGTCACTTTATCTATTCTATTTGATTTCTAACCCCATCTTACAACTAGTATCACCTTTGATTTGTACCCAATTAAGTGTGTACACAGTAGTACTCACGGCTTCTCTCTAGTAGATATGAGGTACATTTCCTTATAACATCATGGTTCTAGCAGCATCTAGAATTGTTTTGTTCTTCCTTTCCACAACTCCATTTTGTTGCGGGATCTGTGGTGCAGATAACTATCTCTTTATCCCATGTTTTTCACAAAAATAATTATACTCACCGCAAGTGAATTTACCACCTCTATCCGGTCTCAAAAATTTAATCTCCAAACCTATCTCTATCTCAACCATAGCCTTAAAGATCTTGAACTTTTCCAGAGCCTCAGATTTCTCCCTTAAGAAAGAAGCCCACATCATTTTTGAATAGTCATCAATAAGCAACATGAAGTATCTATAACCTTGTAAACTTCTAGTTCTAGCAGGACCACACAAATCAGTATGCACAAGATCCAACAATTCATTTGAATTTTGTTGTTTACTCCGAAATGAAATTCTTGTTTGATTTCCTAACTGACATTCTTTTCATATGGCATTAGTAGGTTTCATCAACTTAGGAAGATCTCTCACATCATTAGTAGAACTCATCTTCACAATATTACCAAAGTTAACATGACGCATTCTCCTATGCCACAACCAACTTTCATCAATTTGAGCAATCAAACAACTTTTACTAGCAGCACTCAGGTGGAAAATATTACCTTTTGTTTTTGTACCTAATGCAATCACACTTCCAGAATTTCTCAATATTTTGCACTTACCATCCATGAACTGAAGATTGTTTCCCTTATCAACCATTTGTCTAGCACTCAAAAGATTATGCTTCAAACCTTCAACATACAAGACATCATCAATGTTATGCTTACCATCAAGAGAAATGCAACCTCTTCCACGAATCACACCAACTGTATTATCACCAAATCTCACAACACCACCATCATATTTCCCAAACTCACAAACTTATTTTTATCTCCTTTCATATGATGAGAATAACCATTGTCAATTACCCATTCATCTTTCTCTTCAACTAGAGCATCTAGGGCTTTCTCCACATTTGTACAACTAGTAGATTCAGTAGACACTGGATTATTTTCCATGATAGCAATAAACACAAATTCATCTTCACTTGCATTTCCTTTATCAGATTCATCATTTGTCACACCTTCATCAGTAGCATAGTAACACTTCTTTTGGAATTTAGGCTTGTTAAATCTTGGCTTGGAAACTCTCTCAAGACACCTTGATGCAAAATGACCTATCTTATTGCAAAAGAAACATTTAATAGGCAAATTTCCTTTATACTTACCTTGTCCTATGGCTTCTCTTTTCACAATCAATGCTTCAAGTTCTTCTAGCTCTCTTTCTTCTTCATCCAACTGTTTAATTTAATCCTCATACTTGAATGTCATTCTTGATGAACTTTCACCCAGATCATATCTTTGTTTATATCTTCCATAAGTAGTGGCCTTGAATGCGAATTCAACCTTAGGAAGGGCATCACCAAATTCACTCAACTCAAAATTAGTCAGCTTACCAATCAACATATCTTTGGTAACATTTGTCACAGCTCAGAGCTCTTCAATAGCACTAGCTTTAACTTTGTAAGAATCGGGAAAGGATCTAAGAATTTTAGCAACAATCTCATATTCATCTATCTGTCCACCAGCACATTTGATACCACACACAAGTTCATTCACTCTTTGCACGAAAGTAGTAACATTTTCATCATCACCTATTTTCAACTTTTCATATTTCCCTTTCAAACTTTGTAGCTTAGCAATCTTCACATTAGCATCTCCTTCATACAAGGTCTCCAAATTTTTCCATATCTCATAAACAGTCTTCAAATCCATCACATTTGTCATCTCAGTATCAGTCAAAGCACTCAACAAAGCTTCCTTAGCTCTGATATTATATTTAGCATCCCTGATCTCAGCAGAAGTAGTAGGACCATTCTGTGGAATAACATATATATTTTTTGTAATGCTCCAGTAAAGTTCACCAATGCATCTCAGATGGCACTCCATTCGAGTCTTCCAAAAGGAATAATTTGTTCCACCAAATCTAGGACTATCTTTCTTGTAATTCACCATCCCAGATCACCTCAAGTTGTTAAACTTCTTCCAAGGAACTTAGCTTTGATACCAATTGTTGGCAACTCAAGGTAAAACAACTGAGAGGGGGGGTGAATCAGTTGTCACCAAATTTCAAACTTATTCAACTTATTAGCCTTATTCTTAGATCTGATCATTAATCATGAAAGCATAAATGAAAAACATATTAGAAACACACATAACACCAAGATTTTTACGTGAAAACCCTGCTAGGGGAAAAACCACAGTGGAGGTCAGTCCACAAGATTATACCCTGTTAAAAGTATAAGAAAATATGAATGGGGAATGCACATGCATTTAGGCACACTGCCTAGAGCTCACTGCTCAAATAAAAATAGGCTTACTACCCAAAGGAAGACACACTATCTTATAGAAAGGTTTTGATTAAATCCATTAGACTTTGAACTAAGAAAATAGCATTTGTTAATGCCTGGTTACAGTTTCGGTTAAGCTCATGAACACTTCTTCACTCTTCTTTACTTTCTTATCTACCTTCAAATGATCTATACATTATTCGCACATAGGACTCATACACTTCTCACACTCATGCCTTCAAATGATAAAACAATCACTCTTATATATTTGCAACAAGAAATTTCATCGCTATAAGTCGGCCTCAAGAAAATAATAAAATGAATATAAACAGTCAGCCTCAAGAAAATAATAAAATGAATATAAACAATCGGCCCAAAACAATAAATATTATTCATGTGAATCAACCAAGGTGGGCCACAACATAGTGAAGACCGAAAAAAACATCCTCAAACACGAACCACTTCAATTAATTACTCCTCGAAGATCCACAACACACTTCAACACCTAGTTGGCCATGAACATGAAAAACATGAACACGCAAGAGAAAATCTCGGATCACGAGCACAGCGATCAATGCAGATGTGTAGCACAGATAGAGCATGAACTAGAAACATCCACAAACATCATGAAACACTAGAGAATCATCTGCAGCAATTGAACTTATAGAAATCACATGATCTTCATTCAAGAACACAAATTGAAGTAAGATAAAAACTGTTAGAATACAAATCTTCATTACTTGATCAAATCTTCACGCAGATCTCTGAAACTCAACATGAAAAAACTAGATATACTCAACAAGAAACCCTTTAGTCCACAACCTCAGAACAGAAACATACTAATCACACTAATAGAAAGAAATTCACTTCACCATTGACAACCTGTAGCACTTCTTATTACAATTTTCTCAATATCCTCGACATATATAGCTTCTAATGCAACAATGCTAATAGTATTGACATCAATGACAACCACATATCAGCAACACAACCACAGCATCCAACATTCCCTATTTTTGATTAGATGGAAAATCATTGAAGAGTGTTGTAGAAGGTCTATAGAATCCAAAACTCACAATTTTTCATGCTTTCCCCTTTTTTGAGTGTCATTAGGCTTAGGAGCAAGTTAACAAAAATGAATAAGAATGTACATTTGCATCATTCACATCGAAGCATTGTTTGAAAATTGTCAATGGTGTTTGTGATTGAGTCCTCACTCTGCATCAATGATAATGAATTCAAATATTTCATTCATGATATTTTGGAAGTATAATTAAATGAGTGTACAATATATGGTTTGGTAAAAGGTCACCATTTACAAGTACTTTTAATTATACTAAATAGATTTCAAAGTATGCAAATTGCATTAAATTTAAAAAAAATTGTATGCTTGTGGTACCCTTTGGGACATTAGTAGGACACATTATATGCAAATAAGGATTGATGATAGACCCTATGAAAGTTACATTAATCATGACTCTACCACCCCCTAAAATAGATCTAGAAGTCGAAACCTTCTTAGGATATACTAGATACCACCACAAATTTATAATGATCTATGTTGAAATAGTTGCACCATTAGAGAAACTACTAAAAAAGAAAACCGGTAGAAGTATTAAATATAATGAAGAATGCCAACTAGCATTTGACACATTGAAAATAAAATTATGGAGGCCTCTATACTAATCTTCTTGGATTAGAATACACAGTTTTGTGTACATGTAGATGCATCCAAATTTTCAATAGGAGCATTGTTAGCTCAACCCAAAGGTAATACAAGGATCATCCTATAGTACAGAGTAATTAGAAGGCGCGGTGTAGACATTGCAAAATTCAATAGTGTATATGCAAAGGGAACTTCCCTTCCACTATCACGGCAACTAAAATAGTTGGTAGGTGGTATACAGTCCAATTTGTAGCCATAAAAGGCCAAAATAAAGTAGGAAGCATAACAAGAGATCTTAAAGAAAAAATAAGATGAGACCATAAAGAAATGTGTAGCAACGCATTCCCTACTAGAGGTACAAATCAAAAATAGTGAAGGAAGCATTGCAAAGGCCAATGTATTATATCATTTTTTTCTTCAATTGCCTAACCTCACAAAGAATCTAAAGGATTGTACAAGTTGCATCTTCATACGACCCCCTCAAAGATATGGATGGATCCATCAGAGCACAAATAGAAAATATGCACATCCAACTATAGAAAACATAGGAATAAAGAGAACAAATCAAAATGCAAGTCAAGAAGCTAAGGGAGACAATCAGCATCAAACTAGCACACTTGAGTGAAGTTCTAGGAGAAGCCAAAATGGTAGCACAACAAACCTAGATACCTACCAATCTTGTGGAGGTCAAAGCCACAAATATAAACATCCAAGGACACAATAAGGTAATCCAACAAGCAAATAATCAACAAGAAAGTGCATTGGTACAACCAAAGGTGATATACAAACACATCCTTCTAGGAAACTAAGTGTTATGTCTCGAGGACAAGACATAATTTTGAAAGGGGGGATGATGTTAGCAAGATACAACATAGGGAGTAGAAGCTACAACAACCTACAAAAAATAATTTGTGGAACCTCAAGCCAACAAGGAAGATAGATTAATGGGTGCCCTATAAAGGTCTCATCTCTCCAGGAGACAAAGCATTAATATATGTATATATAATAGATATCAGATTAAGACATCTTGATAAAGAGAATAATATAGAAAGAGACTAGAATACATAGTAGAGACTAAGACCTACTATTATAATTATTATATGAATATATAAATATATGGAGTCATAAGGTTTTAATACATTTTTTTGTTATGGGTGAATGTTATCTTTATTTAAGTTAGATATAAAATGCTAATAGATATATATTCCTACCATAAATACTATTTCCTCTTGATGTATCCTTTAGGGTATAAACAAACTACTTATGGGATACTAGTGTATAGATCTTTGGACTATAATTCCTCATTTCCTCTTTCCAAAAAAATGAAGCATGAACATATGTGCTTTTCTTTGATTCCTAAAGTGAGTCAAGAAGAAAGTGAGTGAAGGAGTAGAAGATGTGCCTACAAAGATTTCAAACTTGTTGGATGAGTTCCAAGATATAGTTTTAGATAATGTTCAAAAAGGTTTTCCACCTATAAGAAGCATAATTCATCAAATGAACTTGATGCCAAGAGTTATTTTACCTAACAAGGCAGCCCACAAAAAGACTCCAACAAAGAGTGAGAAGGTGTTAATAAACAAGTTTAAGAATTTTTTAAGAAGGGGATAATCGAATAGAGTTTGAGTCCATGTGCAATACATACAATAATAGAAGCTAGGAAGGATTAAGAATGGAGGATGTCCATTTATTTCATGGTCATCAACAAAATCACAATCAAGTGTAGATTTTCATTTCCAAGGATGGATGATATCATGGATTTCTTGAGAGGAGAAAATTACTACACAATGATAGACTTGGAGAGTAGGCATCACCAAATTAGGATACATGAAGGAGTTGAATTGAAAATAAATTTCAAGTTAAAGAACGGATTGTATGAGTGGTTGGTAATGTCTTTTATATTAACCAATGTATAAAGAACTTTTATGAGGCTCATGAATGAAGTACTAAAGGAATTTTTGGGTAATTTTTCATTTTCTATCTAGATGATATTTTAATTTTTGGTGAAAGTTTGGAGGATAGTTTGATTCATGTTCATATGGTTTTTGAGAGGTTGAGATAAGAGAGATTGTTGTTAAATATAAATAAATGCAGCTTTATGAAGGAGTTAGTGTTTTTGGATTTTTAATCTCAATTCTGAGAGTTTTACGATGGATCCAAAGAAATTAAGGTCTATCATAGAATTCCCTACACCAAGGAGCATTACTGAGGTAATATCATTTCATAGACTAGCTAGTGTTTACATAAATTTTATTAATAATTTTAGTTGTGTATGTGCACCTTTAATTGAAAAAATGAGGGGAGATAGGAAAGAGTTTAGACTATAGGAGTAGAAAATAGTTTTAATTTTTTGAAGTAAAAATTTATAGAGAAACCTATTTAGCACTTATATATTTTAACATGGTATTTTAGGTAGATTATGATGCTAGTGGTAGTGTCGTAGGAGCATTTTATGGTCCAAAAAGAAGGCCCATTGCATATTTTAGTGAGAAACTCATTGATTCTAGAAAGAATTATTATATTTATGATCAAGAATTTTATGTTATTGTTCAAGACTTAAATAAATGAAGACATTATCTTTTTCCTAAGGAATTTGATATGTATATTGATCATCAAGATTTATAGTATTTGAATAGTCAAGGAAAGATAAATCAAAGACATTTGAAATGGGTTGATTTTTTTCAAAGCTATAGATTTTCGTTGAAGCATAAAAGTGGGAAGACTAACATATTTACAGATGGCTTGATTAGGAGGCAAAATCTATTGGTTGAAATGAGCATTGAAGTTGTTGGTTTTTAGGAACTCAAAAATTACGCATTCAAAAGACCCAAATTTTGTAGAAGCATGGAGATCTTGCTTAGAACCTATGAACATGGACAAAACATAGTGGTTTGATTATATGATCCAAGATGGTATGTTATTCAAGGGAATTTGGTTATTTATTCTAAATTTCCATGAGACAGAACTTCATAAAAGAAAAAAACAGTGAAGGATTAACAAGACATTTTGGGAGACACAAGGCAGTTTCCTTGGTAAATAAAAATTATTATTAGCCGCATTTGTTTCAGGATATGAGAAAGTATGTACAAATTTATAGATTATGTCACATAGCTAAGGGAAAGAGTCCAAACGAATATGGGACATTTCATTCCTTACTAGAAGATGAATGATTTAGTTCATATTCTAGAGATATTTTTTAGGGAGTTGGCTACATTTCATGGTCTACCCAAGAGTATAGTTTCTAATAGAGACAAAATTTGTCAGTTATTTTTTGACGAAATTATGGAAGAAGTTGAAGACAGATCTGAATTTCAAAACTTTTCACACCATCCATAAACTAATGGTCAAATAGATACTATAAATAAAATTTTAGGAAATCTATTAAGATTTGTGGTAGGAGAAAATCCAAAGAGATGGGATTGATTTTTCCATCAAGGCTGAATTTTCCTATAACAATTCAGTAAATAGGAGTATAGAAAAATCACCATTCCATATTGTATATGGAAGAAATCCAAGAAATGTTTCATAATTGAGGAAGATGGATAAGGAGGAGAAGAGAAGTGCAGATGAAAAATATTTTGCAGAACACATGAAGAATCTACAAGAGGAGGTAAGGAATCATATTACAAAAATGAATAGTTGGTATAACGAGAAAGTAGATCAAAAGAGGAGATTCAAAGGATTTAGAGTCAGAGAAGAGGTCATGGTCCACCTTAGGAAGGAAAAGTTCCTTATAGGAACATATAATAACCTAAAAAAAAAAGAATTAGACCTTACAAAACTTTGAAGAAGCATGAGTCATGGAATTCTTATGAAGTGGAGTTGCCAAATGGGATCAATATTTCAGTCATTTTTATCATTTTGGATTCATCATAGTATCATGAAGGAAGTGTAGAAGATAAACCAAGAGAAGGATAGTGGAATATCCCAATACCTATACTAGAGAAGGAAGAAATAGAGATCTTAGATAGTTGTGTTGGAAGGAGCACTAGAATCAAGTAGCATGAGGAATATTTGGTCAATTGGAAAGGAAGACCTAATGAAGATTCATCATGGTTGTCTAAAGCAAAGGTTGATCATATTTTTCTTCCTCAAATATTAGAGATGTAACAAGGTCACTTCTCAATTTACCCTGGGTGTTTGATGTAAGAGCATCCAGAGGTGTAAGAGAATCTTTGCATCACCCAAAAAAAATAGTTTAATTTATGGTAGGTTTGGCTAATAACTGTGACACATATTTCCTTTGAAATTTCCTAAAAGGACTAAATTTTTAGAATTTGTATGTTCAAAAGTTATACATTTGAGCATGTATGGACCTAGAATTTTATCCAAAGCTCCAGAATTGAAAATCACATAGTATGGTTAAGTTTTAAGTTGAGATCAAGAATAGAATTTAAGAAGTTAAAGATTTAAGCTTCCAAAATTCCTATAATATTCCCTCAAATTGATTTTTGAGGCTTCAACTAGTGTTTCAATGCTATAGAAAACATTGAGCCCTTCAATTTAAAAAAGTGGACCTAATCGACCACATAGATCAAAAGTTATGGCTCTCAAAATTAGTGCTACTTTTTGGAGGGAAATCAAAAATTTCAAAATACACCTCTAGGTGCCAAAACACGTTTAGGGAATTTTTTTGAATTTTTTAAAGTTAGGGAAAAAGGAGGAAAATTTTTAGGGCATTAAAAATAGGGAAAGGGTAGAAATTGATTATTCAATTTTGAAGTTACATAGAGGTAGAAGGCTCTAGAAGCAAGGGGAATTAAGTTATAATGTGTTGAAGTTTGTTGAATGTTTTATTTCATAGTTTTTTATATAATTCATCATATTTTCAATAAATAAATCAATATTTTCATGTATAAAATATGTGGTGTATTTTTTGAGCTAACCCCTATCAATTTTCTCACTCTCTTCGAAGAGAACAATAATATTAATTAGGCCTCGCACTATTTAGATATTTTATTGTAAAGTATTCAGCTTTGCCATTCAATGGCACAAGAATCAATATAATAGATAACATCTCCCTCAATTCCTTCTTCGCTTAATTATTTTTTTGGAATGAACTAATCTTGGTAAAAAAAAATTAGGCTTCTAGCTATTCTTTTTTCTTTCCAAGCATCGCCAACAACTTTGTGGAAAGTTGTTCTTTTCATAATTAAAATATTAGCTTATTGGGACTAAACCCTTATCTCTAGTAGGAAAATGCAATTTTGTTCTAAGATCCTCACTATCACTTATGTTTATTATTCTTAATGTTGAGTTCCCTCTAAGGCTTCCTACGAGAAACTAGAATAGATTCACCATGATTTTATTTGAGACTCCTTAGAAAATCATAGGAAATTTTAGCAAGTGGCTTAAGAGTTTTTATCCTTCCCATGATTCTAGAGGATTGGAATTACTATGCACTCACCATCAAGGTTTGGCTCTCTACACTAAGTGGATTATTCATGATCTCATGAGAAATGAAGCCTAAAAATTTTTAGTGTATTTCTTCTAGTCATCTAACTGGGTGGCCCACTTGGAAGGGGATTGGGATTCATACCTATCTAATTATGAAAAATGTTCTTTAAATTCAAGATAATTTAGTGATAAAAATGATTTGGTGGGCCTAGGAATCCAAGAAATATTGGATTCTCTAGAATGGTTCTAGATTCCAAATGGTTTTTCCATAAATTAGTAGAATATTTTTTGGTATTATATTTTAAAGTAATAGCCATCCTATTGCAAAGATGCCTCGGTTAGTGCTCTAACATTTTTCAAAAAAAAGGAATTAAAAGTACCCCAAAACTTATAGGAGTCTCCTTTCCTAGAATAAATCCAAGGCGAAGTTTTATTTTTCTAAATAAGACTCTAAAAATTTTGATACAACCATGTAGAAGAGGGGGACCAACCACACCAAGACTCCAAGTCATAGAGAGCCAAGAGCGGAGGGCTGCCCTAATCTACCTCAAGTTGGATAAGCATCATAGGTCAAGGATAGAGAATGAAGAGCACTCTAAAGTGTTTTTGTCACTCTACTAACCCAAGAAGTTGAACAAAGCTAAACAAGTCAATTTTTGGAACCCAAACTATACCTCAAGCAGCTCTCTATCTGAAGACAGTAGCGCAGGTCAGGGATGACAGCATGATGCGATGGCATCTCTCTAGGGTGCTAGCATCCGTACGACCAGAAAGTAAAAAAGTATAGTGAAAATGCTAGAAATCTACTAATTGGTTTAGCAAATAGAGTTTAAAGGTACTAAACGGAACAATAAATAACAAAATGAACTAGATAACTAAAAATATGATGAAGGAGATGATGAAAGTAAAAGTGACGAAGATGAGAGTGATGAAGACCAACTCACTACGAGTCTAGTTTTCCAACAAGCTCCACACGTGCATGTACCTACACATAGCCAAGAGAGGAAAAATGTTGGGGTTTGCCTCAATCAAACCCCCGCTTTGGTGTTTCTACCTCCACGGACAGTTAGGAAAGCCACAAGATGGAAAATGCGATAAAGAGAACAATGGAAAGAGTACCGAACAACAATGATAAAACTATGCTATATAAATCAACAAACAGTATCACCTTCTCAATCGAGGTGCCATCAAGCACGTAGAGGATGCAAGCTTGGTAAGGTCTACGTTGCCACAAAAATGAAGAAGTAGTCCCTTGGGACACCAAGCCACAACTCCAATGGTGGAAAAAGTGTAATGAGATGTGAAGAAGTCATCAAGAATTGTTCAAGAGATACTCAAAGATCAAGCTGGTGTGTAGAATTGTGTAGAATATGGACTGAAAATTTTCCAAAGAGATTAAGTGAATGAGAAAGGTAGGCATTTCAAGAAGAATTTGGAGGGAAAGATTCATTCGTGGGTTGACTGGAAGGTGCAGAGGTGTTACACTTCATCACCAATGGAGAACATAACATCTTTGTGGATTCTAGAGGCAGGAATTTGTAAGGGATGGCAGTGTGTCGTGCAGACGTCTTTGCGCCACGCACGTGTTCCCGACAGAAATTGTCCCACCAACACAAGAGACAAGTTCCAAGTGGATGGAAAGCAGGTAGGTGATGTGGAATTATTTAGTCGAGTTTTATTTTTCTAAAGTAGAGGGTGTAAAAGGGGAATTTGCAAGAGGGGTGCAAATTCACTCCTATACATTTTTCCCCCACTTTAGCGAGCATGAGTACTAATGAAAGAGACAAGTGCCAAGTGGATGGAAAGTAGGTAGGTGATGTGGAATTATTTAGTCGAGTTTTATTTTTCTAAAGTAGAGGGTGTAAAGGGGGAATTTGCAAGAGGGGTGCAAATTCACTCCTATACATTTTTCCCCCACTTTAGCGAGCATGAGTGCTAACAAATGTTCGGTTAAGTAGATTGAAGAGCTTAGAAATCTATACCTAAACCATCGAGGAAGAAGACCGCAACCTAGCAAGCTCGAAAGCATAGGGTAGGAAAATAACTCCACAGGTACTCTCTCCTAAGGAGGTTCAAACAAAGGGCTCTATAGATCCACGAAGCTACAGAATTGATTAAAGTGCACCAAAGGCCTACAGACCAACGATGGACAAATCCCACAGGATGCAAGCACTTCATAGATCCTTAGACCTGCAAAAAAGGCACTCCCCTAGGTACTCTCTCCTGAAGGAAGCACGATGTAAGGGACTCTGTAGAGTCTGACTGAAAAGCAGCTTCACAGGTGCACCTACAAAGCAACATGTTAATCTACAGAAAAAAAATGTTAGATGTCAAAAAGCAACCATGCAGGCAAGCAAGCAGACAATGACGCAAACAATCAAAAAAATGAAGAAGAAACTTTCAAAGGGATCCCTCGGGAACCCTTCAAAAGAAAAGGGGTCCACTCAAGGGACGTGCATTTTTTAAAGCAAGAAAGCATTTTTCACAAATCAATTCAACATCAAGGAATCCTTTTGAAATATTTTCACTTCATTAAGGAATTTGAAAGAAAGAAAGTCCCCTCGCAAAGGGAAGGTCAAACTTCACCCACAGGAGAAGGCACTCTCTCCTCGGAGGAATTTTTTTCAAATTCTTTCTTTACGAACTCATAATGAAGGAAAAGTATTCCGCTAGGGGTTCTTGTTGAGGAATGTGATTTTTTGAAAAATGTTTTGAAGGGATTTTCGAGAAAAGATTCATTGGCCACCAAATGTGTTTTTTGGTTGAATGCAAAGGCACATGGCATCCTCAGGAGAGAAAATCAAGAATGAAAAAGTGATGTTTTGGCCCGCGGAACATAGTGGGTTGTAACCATGGTAATGTTGTCGCACACACAAGAGACAACACATGAGCACTACAACATCACAAAGCAAGCATGAAAGATAAGAGGACAAAAATGCAAAAAGGAACAAAAACATTACGAACAAGAGACACAAGGGTGATCTAATATTTTAGGGTCAGAGCTACTCATAAATATAGATAAGTATAATAGTATATTAATGAACTGTCATCAACCCCCTACTATATCATACCATATGAAGAATGCACGAGAAGACAAAATAAAAATTAAAAATTGGGTCAACATGGAAGGGAAGCCTAAATTCCCCCAACACTTTACATCGTCCCCAATTGTCGAAAATCAATACACATAATAGAGAAAGAATGATGTAAAAAATAGAGGAATTTTTACAACACATAATCACTCATGTATCCAAGCACCTACAAGGGTGACAAGGGTCATCCAGGAATACATAATGCAAGCACAGGGGAACACAAACATACACACACACCATCTACTCTACAAATAAAGAAGAGGTGCTCCCCTAGTCCTCATCAACCAAGAGGTCATCGGCCTCCCAATTTGGATCATTATAAGGGGAAGGAAAACAATCCTATAAGGGTAGAATATCAAGGGGGAACCCTCTGACCCTCTCACAACAAGATCCAAGGAAGAAGGCCCCTTGAGGTCTTCTCCACTTAGTTCTTGTGGGGAAAAAGCCAGCAACTTTGCAAAGATCGTTGATAGGGTCAGGACCTCTTCTAGAGAGTTAAACATGCACTTCACAAGAGTTCCATGTGTTGAGTCAATAGATGAGGGAGGTGGTGACTGAGATTCATTGCTAGGCTCATCGAGTGACTCAAGAGCAATGACAAACTTTAGGGACGTCGAGACTTCCTCTATCACCAGGATGGTGCATGCTAATGCACAACCTCTTTCTGAAGAAGGTGGACCCCTCTTTCGACCCCCATTTCTAGAGGGGTCATCCTTCCTCTTCTATTTTGTTGGAGGATGTGAGATCCCCACAAACAAGACAAAAGGCACAAAGGAAGAGAAGAAAACCATGGCGGACACCATCAAGGTATTTGGCATGTCCACAGACTTTGAAAATGGTGAGTGTCCAAGAGAGACATCAAGAGGGGTGACTCAACCAAAGGAGAAATAAACACCTGCACCTTTTTTGGGTGAGGGTCATTTACGCTCACAGTAGGAGCCAAAAGTAGCATTGAAGCTGATGGAATTGAAGCAAAGGGGACTGGAGAGGAAGACGTAGCAGAAGGTGTCAGAGCAGAAACTATCGACTCCCCTTCTTTTGCAGAGCGGCCTACTCAGCGGCCAGATCCTTTCTCTGATGCTTGTGCTCATGTGTAAGGTGATTCCTACAACTCTGAGAGCTAGAGGCTAGAAGCTGAGATGGAACGTAGGACTCCCATTCAACCATTGGAGTGTCTATTACAGTCATTTCTAGTAGAGGGAGAGGATCCTAGACAAGAACAAGACGGAGAGGTTGAGAAGAGGTGAGAACAACAGCGAGTAGAGTCATCTCTAACACCTCAACAGTGGGCCTCTTCCCATTCACCACCCTAGGGGCAGGAGCAGTAGGAGGCCACAGAGACCGAGACATAGAGGACTCCCCATGGGGACCCTTCCCCTTACCATATCGAATGGAAAAAGGCACCGTGGGTAAGGTAGGAAGGCCAAGTAGGTACCATCAGACTTCTTATGCAAAAGCCAGGAGTAGTAACCCAAAGCTCCTCTTCAAGAAGGGAGGCAAAGGTGGTGCCCTAAGTATGGGCAAGCTTCTCCTTTCCCTTTCAAGAGGAAGAGGTAGCTTGTTGTTATGCTACTAGGTGAGTCACTTTCAGCTATCCTTTGCCCATGATTTTATACTTTATGTAATTTTTGTAGAGTAGGTTTGTTCTAGGAGGGAGCAAACCAATCGGAGTGGTCCAAAAATGATCAAAAAAATAGCCCCTATGAGATACCAATGGTTGATATCCAATTTCATGAACAATGTGCACGACATCCTCATGAGAGAACTTTAAATATTTGTGAATAACAAAAGAAATTTTGTTCATGGAAGCTAGCCACGGGATGCCCAACTTCATCCTAAACAAATTGGATTCTAAAATGACATCGAAAGTTGTATCCACGACCCTAGGTCCAACTAGGAAGGAAAGAGTTATAGAAACATATGGCACAAGAGAGACCGCCATGCCTATGTATAATAGATTTTTTTTCTCATATTCCTCCCTCTATAATGAATTTAACCATAATGTCTCCTCCATAATAACATTCACTCGACTCGCAGGGTCAACTAGGACTCTTGTCACAATGTTTCCATTGAAGCGAGCAAGAATGTATAGGGGAGAGGGCTTGAACATTATTCAGAGGCAAGTCCTGCAAGGTGAAAGTCACATCTGGCAAACCAGTCGTAGGTTGTGGGGAGGAATAATCAAAACCATATCAGCATAAGTCGAAGGTTTAGGAGAAGCATCAAAGGGGTCAATAATCAAGTTCACATAATGGGACAAAAATGAGTCTATGTAAATCTGCAACTCACTATTGGCCTTCACTACTGACTTATTTTTGTTTTGCTTCTTCCCATTGAGATGGATGGTGTGGACACTGATTTTGGATTACCCGAATACTTTAAGCTCCTTCTAGGTTTTTCACCTAAAAGGAGAAAGAAAGGGGTCCAAAATGCAAATGTAAACACTCAAGATTAATGTAAATAAGATGTAATGTATCTACATATGATCTATTAATGCACCGATCTAGAAAGAAAATGATTTAATGATGCAAAACCTAAGAAATGCAAAGTGCTCGAAAACACACTATGATATGCAAAAACACCTAAAAAATGCAAGTAAATGATGAAATAACTCAACAAAACTGGAGAAGTGCACCTGAAATATGGAATTTGATGTGGAGTGATTCTAGAATCCTACAAAGTTGACTAAAAATGTTGACTGGGATACTTACGCCAAGCTGGGTGACCTAGTCCTAGTTTCGAGAAAAACTTGTTAGAATAGGAATCTACCAAATGGGTATCCAAAAATGTAGAAACCACTTTTCAGGCCTGGAGGTGGGACTAATTCACCACTGGTGGTGACTTAGTCCACCTACAAAATTCAGGAATTTTGAGATAGGATCCTGTAGCTTCAGGTCTGCACTTACTTTTCTGACATGTGTCTGATCTTGATTCTGCAGAAAATGGGATAAAAAGAGTCTCCAAGCTTGAATTAGGTCTTTGTTGATTTGAATAGTTTTGATGACTTTTTGACCACTTTTCAACACCTATTCCTTTGAAAAATCTGCCTACAAATTTTGTAAACACTGATGTAAAGAGGGAAAAATGGTTAAGGGTTAGAGTATAGGGGTTTGCCTTGGTCAAACTCCACTTTGGTAATCAAACCCTAAATAATGAAAATGATAAATAGATAACATGTAATGTCATAAACTTACCAAACCCTTGATATGAAAATATAAAGATATGCAATGAAGTGCTCCAATGGATGACTTGATTATGATTAGAGTGCTTGAATGCTTGAGAGATTGAATGCTTAATGATTTATGAGAGTGCAAGAGATTCAGAGATTGTAGGAGATGAAAAATGAGGAGAAAAACCCTTATTTATAATTGATATTCCTAAATTTCCTGAGAATAACACATCACAAGCCGACCTCAAGGGTTAGAGAATGAAGTCCCACCAGAAAATTGAAATAATTTTGATATTTGTGCCAAAAAAGACTAAGTCGCCTCTATTGGCGACTTAGTCCCACTTAAGCAAATTAAGTGGGTGTCAGGAATTAAAGAGCATTAAATGTTGTCTAACGGGAATATCCTCAAAAACACACTTAAGAATAGTCAGAAATTGCATTAAGGGGTCTTTTAAACATGAGAAAGGGTTATAACACCTTTACAAGACATCCTAAAAGTCTTAATGATTCACAAGGGTCCAAGACCTAATGTGAATGTGTTGACCACATTACAACATTAAATCTAGGAAAAATCAAACCAAAGTCCATAAGAAAGGCTCAAGTGAGCATAAAAATGTCCACTATACATTTTTTGGTGACACATTAAGCCCCCACTTTAGTGAGAGGATGAAATTGCTTCAAACTCTCGCTAAAGTAGCCCAACATGCACATCGAGAGGGATCCAAATGCACTCATGCTAGTAAGATGAAACAACAATTATCAAGAGGGATGATCAAGCCCCCAGGATTACGATCCCATGGAAAACAAAACATAGGCAAAGGAACACACACATGAAGGTGATGAAAAAGAATGAAAGAAAGCTTCGATCATTTTTCCAGCCAGTTGTGGATCAGATCTAGGCTATTTGTTTGAAACAAGAAATGTGTACTCACTCTGGGGCGATGGAACTCATTGTTTTTTTTCCAGGTGAGAAGGCCCAAGTATACTCACTCTAGGGCCACAGAACTTCTAGTTATCCACGAGGTGAGAAATCCACAACATACTCACTCTAGGGCCATGAAACTTTTGGTTGTCCATGGGGTGAGAACTCCTAAAAAGGTGGCTATGGGGAAAATAGTGCCTCAGAATGGGCTTCCTGCTCAACCATATCAAATTTATACCTCCTGATAACTTTAATAAGGAGCCACAAAGACAATGTCATTTCGTGCTTCATGAGACAAGCAAAGCTTCATATGCTTAGAACTCATGAACAAATGTAATGGCACTGCAAGTTGTGTTATGCAAGGTGGCCATGTAAATGCAAAATGCAACATGCAAAAATGTTCAAATGAGTCTTGTTTAGTTCATGTGAGGTCCATAACTTAGGGAACACTTTGTCTAATATCTCCAAGAGAGGACCAATCAAAGAATAAAATATTCTCAACTTAGGGGATGTAGTGTGTCACATCAAGCCACTAAGAGGAATGTAATATGCTAAGATAAATCACGCTCATGAAAGACATCATACCCAATGTCATCCACAAAGTGACAAACGCATCGTATGAAGTAACAAGGTTGCACTAAGAGCCAAGAAAAAGAAAAATTCCAAATGAATTGTGCCAATGTATGCCCCTACTTTAAAGGAATTGATACACACCATTATGTAAGCAATTGCTTTAAAGTAGAAAATGAAAGATGGAAAAAGGAAACAAGACATGAGAGCCAACTTGGAAATACCCTATGCAAAGTTATATGTTTCCGAGTAAGGTTGCATCATGTGAAGGAAAAAGGAACAAAAGAAAGAGGAGTTCCCCCAAAAGGAACACTCCAAACACATAAGGGATCTATGGATTTGGAGTCAGTATGAACATCGTTGCTGCAATGTTTTGATTAAAGAGCTTGGAACTGTCATCATTCCCCAAATACACATAGAACTGGAAGAATGACACAAAGAGAGCGAAAACAAAAGAAAAAGAAAGATCCATTTGGGTCAACATGGAAGAGACATAGGATGTCTCGGCACTTTGCGTCATCCCCAAAAGGAAAATGTACAAAACAAAAGTGAAAAATAAAATACCTTTTGGGTCAACATGGAAGAGACATAAGGTGTCTCAATGCTTTGCATCATCCCCAAAGGAAAACACAAAACAAAAGCAAAAAAGAAAAGACCTTTTGGGTTAACATGGAAGAGACATAGGGTGTCTCAATGCTTTGCATCATCCCCAAAAGGAGAAACACAAAACAAAAGTGAAAGGAAAAAACAATGTACAACAAATAGAAGAATGAAGGTACAAATAGAAGGTCACAAGAGAGGGAGAACATCAAATGTCACGTTATGGGGGAACACAATACGCACATAGAAGTGCAAAAGAAAAGAAAAAGAAAGAGGAAAATGTAAAAGGCTATTAATGCAAATGCAAGTCAACCATCAACTAAATTATTCTCTTCACAATCTCAAGTAGTATAAGCGGAAGATGAATAATGTAGTGAAGAGACAAGGACAAATTCATTACTAGGATAGGCTAATCAACTTCTTGCCACCATTGAGTGCAAGGAAAGAATGAGCTGAGATAGGTGATGGGAAAGATCGTGCAAGAGTGAGAATGGAAAATTCTACAACTATTGCATGATGAGGTTGGTGGTTGGGATGACAAGATAATAGTCGGTATCAATGAAGTGATACTTACTCAGTATGTCCTTCAATGTTTGAAATTCCTCAGTTTGGTGTCTGAGAATGTGCAATGGTATTTACAATAAGGTATATTGGAATCTTTTGGATGGATTACCAACCTATTAATATGTGGTAATATAATGAGACCTCTATTTAAAATAATTTTGATTTTCCTTTCACATTCAGGTGGTGGATGGAGAGGGAATTTTAGTTTTTTCAATTTGTAAGGTCGTTTGCGTTTACTAGGTTCACCTTTTCATGTATTGGAGGAAGAGGACCCATGTGGATCCTAGCATCCTTTTCATTGGAATCTTGATAAGGTTGTTCACATGGAATGAGGACATTCAAGTCAAGAGGGGAATCAAATATCATCGTTCCATCATCATGAAGTGTCCAATATTCAAAAGGAGGCTTGTTATTATGAGGAGGATTTTGATATCCTAACCCTATGGTGTTTTCATTTTTTGGTCTTTGTTCTAAAATTTGGTGAATATCATGCTCAGTTGTGGTGTCACATCCTTGTTTTCTTAATATAGTGAAACCTTTTCCATAAGTTTCTTCAAGGTTGATTGGTGTGTTTGTAACTTTGTGATCATAAAATGGTTGAGGAGGTGGTTTTGTAGAAGAACAAGGTCCACCTATTGGAGGGAACTTAGGTCCTTCATTTGTTTCAAGATGTAGATAACCAAACATATCAAGAGGTGAGATAGTAGGAAGATCTTGTGACTTCATGGATGGGTAAAAGGTTGCATTGGATTCAAGGTTGTCAAGGCAGTCGTTTAAGAACTTATTCATGCTATCATCATCTTCTCCAATGATGTCCACAGTATGAGGAGGGCATTCATGAGCAATTGAAGGAGCATGAGGAAGCTCAAGGTCATTAGGATCAATTCCAAAGGCAGAATTTGACATGTCTACTAAATATTTAAATGATATCCAAACCTTATTAAATAAAGATCCATGATGCAAGCAAACTAAATGCAATGAACAGCAAATCTGGAAAGTATGACAGAAGACAATAACAGAAAATAGAAAGGTAGAAAATTCCCAGAAAATACCATAAATTATAGGGAAAAATATGCAAAAGGACTAAGTCACCAATGCAATTTTATGTCTTTGAGATGCACATATGCAAGCAGAATTTTTATTGTTTTCAATGTAAAAGTGATGTAGAAATGCAAGCTATTTGAGCTTTTCACTAATGCAATTTTTAAAACCCTAGGATGCAGTTTAAACAATACAATACCTAATGCAATGCTAATGAAAATGAGACCTAGGATGCACTTGAAATCAGAAGTAAAAATGTTCAAAATTTGGGTTCACCAAAATGTAGACACTGATTTTGGATTACTCGAATGTTTTAAGCTCCTTTGAGGGTTTTTCACCTAAAAGGAGAAAGAAAGGGGTCCAAAATGCAAATGTCAACACTCAATATTAATGTAAATGAGATGTAATGTATCTACATATGATGTATTAATGCACTGATCTAGAAAGAAAATGATTTAATGATGCAAAACCTAAGAAATGCAAAGTGCTGGAAAACACACTGTGATATGCAAAAATACCTAAAAAATGCAAGTAAATGATGAAATAACTGAACAAAACTGGAGAAGTGCACCTGGAATATGGAATCTAATGTGGAGTGATTATGGAATCCTACAAAGTTGATTGAAAATTTTGACTAGGACACTTACATCAAGCTGGGTGACTTAGTCCCAGTTTTGGGAAAAACTTATCGGAACAAGAATCTGCCAAATGGGTATCCAGAAATGCAGAAACCACTTTTCAGGCCTAGTAGTGGGACTAATTCACCACTGGTGGTGACTTAGTCCACCTACAGATTTCAGGAATTTTAGGACAGGATCCTGTAGATTGAGGTTTGTACTTCCTTTTATGATAGGTGTCTGATCTTAATTCTGCAGAAAACGGGATAAAAAGAGTCTCCAAGCTTGAATTAGGTCTTTGTTGATTTGAATAGTTTTGATGAATTTTTGACCACTTTTCAACACCTATTCCTTTGAAAAATTGTCCTACAAATTTTGTAAACACACATGCAAAGAGGGGAAAATGGTTAAGGGTTAGAGTATAAGGGTTTGCCTTGGTCAAACCTCACTTTGGTAATCAAACCAGGCTAAATAATGAAATGAAATAAGAAGAGAATGATAAATAGATAACATGCAATGTCATAAACTTACCAAACCCTTGATATGAAAATCTAAAGATATGCAATGAAGTGCTCCAATGGATGACTTGATTATTATTAGAGTGTTTGAATGCTTGAGAGATTGAATGCTTAATGATTTATGAGAGTACAAGAGATTAGGAGATTGTAGGAGATGAAAATTGAGGAGAAAAACCCTTATTTATAATTGATTTTCCTAAATTTCTTGAAAATAACACATCACAGGCCAACCTCAAGGGTTAGAGAATGAAATCCCGCCAAAAAATTGAAATAATTTTGTTTTTTGTGCCAAAAAAGACTAAGTCGCCCCTATTGGCGACTTAGTCCCACTTAAGCAAATTAAGTGGGTGTCGGGAATTAAAGAGCATTAAATGTTGTCTAATAGGAATATCCTCAAAAACATACTTAAGAATGATCGGAAAGTGCATGAAGGGGTAGATTTTAAACATGAGAAAGGGTTGAATTAGTGATGACAAGTCTAGAAAAGCATTAAAGTGGGTTACAACACTTTACAACACTTTGAAATAGGACTTGGTAAGTGATAAAAAGGAGTTATTTAGGTGAATTATAATGAAAGGGTCCTAGAAAAGTGTGAAAGTGGGTTACAACACTTCACAACACCTTTACAAGACATCCTAGTAGTCTTAATGATTCACAAGGGTCCAAGACTCAACATGAATATGTTGACCACATTACAACATTAAATCTAGGCAAAATCAATCCAAAGTCCATAAGAAAGACTCAAGTGAGCATAAAAATGTCAACTATACATTTTTTAGTGACACAGATGGTACCTTTGTTGATGTGATCTTGTATCTCGTGACATAGACGCATGCAACGCTCAGTATCATGTTCGTTGACATGTAGGTACTGACAAAAAGCATTCCCATCATACCAATCAGGATAAGGCTCCTTCAAAGGTTGGGGATTTTCCAAAGTTATGATCTTATCCTTTAATAAATTTTGTAAAATAGAAGAATAAGATTATGCTAACTTTGTAAACTTTTTATTGTGTTTGAGGTCATGATCGTTAGTCATGCCAACTACATTTGCAATAGCTTTTCCTTTTCCTGAAATAGACACAATAGATTTTCCTTCAGAATGGGAGTGCAAGGAGGATCCCCTGAACTGAACCACCGTTTGTTGGTACTCCCACAATGCAACACATAGATGTGCAAAGGAAGGGTATTTCATTAAGGGAAATTTATCTTGTCAGGATCACTACAGGTTGCCTATGAATACCTTTTGCACATCTGAGTCGAGCAGTGGGTATGAAATTTGTGAAAAGAGAGCTTGGTATCGCACTATGAAGTTAGTTATCTTCTCATGTTCTCCCTACTTACATCGGACAAGATCTGAGAAGGTCATCTTCAAACTGATGTTAGCATAGAATTGACAAAGAAAGTGATTTACGAGCTGGTCAAAGGAGAATATAGAATTATCAAGCAAGGAATAGTACCGCTCAAGTGTTGTATCCTTAAGAGATCGAGGGAAAATCTTAGCCATTAGAGCATCATGGTGGAATAAATTTGTGCACATAGCATTAAATGATGATACATGTGTTTACGAATCTCCAGGTTACCACCATACTTTTTGAATTTAGGAATCTCCATCCTTAGGGGAAAGGAGTCCTCAAAATCGTCACCGACAATGGGCTATGTTGGAAAAAAGGTTGGAAGATAGGTTGGGGGAGGCTTAGGAAAGGCTCACCAACTAGTTTTGAATCTGACCCATTAACTAAAGAAGAGAATTTAGAAAAGGGTCAGAGGATGAAAAAGGCCCAATGGAACCTCCCCCAAAACCACCTTCAGAGCCACCGTTGTGACCACCGTAGGAGCCACCAACAGAACCACCAATGTGACCCCCATCGGAGCCACCACCATAACCTTCGCCAGTGCCACCACCACCAGCACCGCCCAAGCCACCACCGCTCATCCCACTGGAGCCCCCACCACCAAGGGCAGTAGGAGGGGTGAAACTGAAACTAAGGGGTATCCTACTTGCCTTGATAGTGTTAGGCTTTTGAGAAGTAGAGGAAACATTGATCGAGGGGCCCATTTCAGCCATGCATATAGACATGGTAGGCATGGGGACACCTATTTGTTTTTCATAGGCATCAAGTACCTCCCCTCAAGTAGTACCTAATCTAGTGCTATACGAAGGGATGTATGTTTTGATTAGATCAGTGAGGCCATGTAAGAACTCTATAGTTGTTTGATCCTTACCTAACATGTATCTCACTTCACTAGCAAGCCTAGCGGCTCTCGCCATATTAGGTGCTTTCTCCAAATGATTCACGAGGTCTAACAACCTCTTGTCTAGTGCCAAAATATTTTCTGCAGGAATATGAACAGCATCATCCTCATCCACAGACGAAGCTATAGGGGATGCTAGAGAGGAGTGGGTACACAAGTGGTCTCATCAATGAAACCCATCTAAATCCAGAAGTGACCTTCATCTTTTCCATTGGTAAGTGTTGAAGACTTCTCCTAACAATGTACCCGAAGGCCACAAACTGGGTTGTGATGCTCATAAACCCTCACAAAACCCAAGTCTAATTTAGTTGTCGAGTGTGTGGGAAAAAAATTTGACTCAAAGAAACGGATAAACATTGTTCACGTCAGGTCAAGGCTCCAGGTCATAGAGAGTTGAGAGTGGAGAGCGACCCTAACCTACCTCAAGTTGGACAAGCGTCTCAAGTCAAGGATAGAACTTCTAATGAAGAGTACTCTCAAGTGCTTATGTCACTCTACTAACTCGAGAAGTTGAACTAAGCTAAACAAGTCGATTTCTAGAACCCAAACCGTACCTCAAGCAGCTCTCTCCCTGAGGATAGTAGCATAGGTCAGGGACAATAGTGCGATGCATTGGCATCTCTCTGGGGCATTGGCATTTGTACAACTAGAAAGTACAAGAGTACAATGAAAATGCCAGAAATCTGCTAATCAGTTTAGCAAATAGAGTTTAAAGGTAGTAAACGAAACAATAAATAACAAAATGAACTAGATAACTAAAAAGATGATGAAGGAGATGATGAAAGTAAAAGTGATGAAGATCAACTCACTATAATTTCAATTTGCCAATAAGCTCCATATATACATGTACCTACACACAGTCGAGAGAGGAAAAATGTTGGGGCTATATAGGGGTTTTCCTCAGTCAAACCCCCACTTTGGTGTTTCCAACTCCACAGACAGCTAGGAAAGCCATGAGATAGAGAATGTGATAAAGATAAAAATGGAAAGAGTTTCAAACAACAACAATAACACTATACTATGTAAATCAACAAACAATTACTTCTCAATTGAGGTTCCATCAAGCATGTAGAGGAGGATGCAAGCTTGGTAAGGTCTATGTTGCTACAACAACGAAGAAGCAGTCCATTAGGACACCAAGCTACAACTTCAATGGTGGAAAAAGTGAAACGAGATGTGAAGAGGTTGTCAAGAATTTCTCAAGAGATACTCAAAGATCAAGCTAGTGTGTAGAACTATGTAGAAGATGGACTGAAAAATTTCCAAAGAGATGAAGTGAATGAGAAAGATAGGCATTTCAAGAAGCATTTGGAGGGAAAGAGTTGTTCTCAGGTCGACTGAAAGGTGCAGAGGCATTATGCTTCACCGCCAATGGAGAACGTAATGTCTCTGTGGATTCCAGAGGCAGGAATTTGTCGGGGATAGCAGTGCACCACACAGACATTTGTGCATCACACGCACGTCCCCAATAGAAATTCCCCCACCGACACAAGAGACAAGCACCAAGTGGATGGAAAGCAGGTAGGTGATGTGGAATTATTTAGTCGGATTTGATTTTTCTAAAGTAGAGGGTGTAAAAGGGGAATTTGCAAGAGGGGTGCAAATTCACTCATATACAAACCATTAAAGTCATCTAATCTAATATGATTCACAAAATTGGTATCAATTCTTGTGAACCTTAGTGGAAATATTGGAAGCAGTGTCCAATTACTACTTTTCAAAATTATAAGCCTTGGTAAGGATACCATTAGCTCTCTAATCATTTTTCCATGGTGCCCACTTTGAATCAACATTGACATTTCTAGTCACCAATTTCTATTTGACAATGTAGATTTCACACCATCTAGTTGGTAGTTTTGGAACCAATATTGTCTCGCTTTCTTGGTGTCTTCATTTTCAAGGCCTCCCCATTAGCTCCAAGTTATCCCATTTGGGAGTCTTGAACCCATGGTGTCCATTTTGTAGACATTAGGAGTCTCTTGAATACCTTTTCTAGTTTTGTCCCAAACCTTAGAATGTTTGGACCTAAATAAATGACTTTTTAATCCATTTAGATGAAAACCTTTTTCTTAGTATATGGTTCTTTTAGAGGATTGGTCTCACATCACCCACAAAAATTCACTCAAATTTGGCATGATTTTAGGGTGGAGATTCTATTCAACATATAGAAAGATAGAAATTGTATTATTTTCCAATTGTTCTATGGATCATCATGTTTCACCATATGCTAAAGCTATGATTTTTCATAATGTTTTACTATAGATTCAAGAGCAATCTAATAAATTTGCACTTGACATGGCTCACTTATAGGTGTTGTTAGGTCACTAGATTCATGCCCCTTGTTCTATCACTAGAGTTCCTCCATCTCCCTCCTCCTCTCAAGGCTACTCCTCTCCTCGAGGGTGTTGCCATGGGCATAGCCTTTCTACTCATGACAACTAAGAGAATTACTCACAAACTTCTCCTACCCTGATAAGGGATTGTGGTCAGTAGGGTTGGTTGTGGCTTGCTCTTTGGTGCTCTATCTCTTCATTTCCCATGGGAGGAACTTTTGGATGGCCTAGAGGAGATGCAACTAGATGGTTTGACTCTAATAAATTCCCTTAGCTAACTCTTGCTATCTCTCTTGGTTGTGTGAATGAACTAAAGAAGACGGTAATAATAAGGAAAATGATACATATGGTTGAGACCCTCTTGTGGTCACTCTAGATCTCATTGATGTATGGGGTAAATCAGATTATTGTGATCCTCCTCCTCCCTCTACTATAGCTCTTAGCACATAGTTGTTTTGTTTTATATTTTTATGTTTTGGGTTGATGTCTCATTTAGACTTTAGGAGTGTCACTATTTCTACCGACCTCTTTTCTGTGAATATGTGTAAGTATTTTATAAATGATAATTTAAACACTTATATATATTACTATAATTATAACTATCCTAACTAGTAATGAAAGTAATTAAAAAAATTATACTATTAATCTTTTAATTTTTTTTGGAGAGAAATTGACTTGACTATCATTCCACAATATACATTTTTTTAAACCAAAATAACATTTAAATTGTAATTCCTTTCTACCCATTTTATATGAATTATAATATATTATTAAATTGTTTTTAAATAATATAATGAAATTCTCTTCAATCAAAAATAAATTAAAAACAATAGTAATTTATGAAGTAATGATTTTATGTAAAAATGTGTTCGTTTTTAATAATGTAGATATGCATTAATCTGATCAGTTTTCATTAAATGACTAATTGGGTGTGAAGACTTTAGTGTTAAAAGTATTCCCTCTATGATAAAGCCATAGCGACTCTATAAACTGTAAAATAGAGAAATCTTAGCATTGCAGCTGTTCATTCAAAAGTACAAATATTAATTATTCAAATAGAGAACACTTCAGACAAGAATTCTTTCAGAAAAAATTAACAGATTTCTTTGTTTAAGCAAATGTCAATAAGAAACTTCAATTGTAAACCACCAGCTTTTGTAAATTTATATGACCACAGATTATCAAAATATTCTTGAATCTCATCTGATTGTATTAAACTAAAGCATTCTTAAAAGGTCAACCAATGCATTCCACAAAACAGATTCGGTTAATTGTTCTAAATTAGTCCCCTAATGCCATAACCTTCTACACCACAACAGATCTTTTATTTGAAGCTAGTGAGGTTCATGACTAAACCATACACCACAAGTTTCTTACACTCCTCCAGGTTAGCACTTTTGTCCCCAAATCTCTACATGGTGGATACACAAGAGTCTCAATAGAGCAAAACAAATCCAGACAGTCAGTGCAAGAGATTTCTCTGCTACCAAGTCTCCCATACTCTGATACTCATCTAGATTGAACTTTTCTATGACCCCTTCTTGCAATTTTTTATTATTACAGCTATTCATGGCCATGAACCCGGACCCTGTAAATGCATGTATGAGTTGGGCTTCCATGGTTTGACAATATATGTAGTTTCACCCTACTTATCTTCTTCTGTGCAGTATTTCCATTTAGTAAATTGAAGGTCTGGATGTACTTCTCAGCAAAAATGTCATAAGTGAACTCTCCAAGTACAATCCAAGAGGATTTCTGGTTTTCATTTTTTGAATTTGATCCATAAACCTTGAATTGCTTTGGTGCACTTGTTAAATCATATGCCACGCTCTGCTCCAAGAAAGAGCACATCAATCGTTAAAAATTATATTATATTTTTATTTAAAGTAAAAGATTGAGATTCAGTAAGAATGAACACTTGTAAGACTACTTCTAGAAGAGAAAAACCCAATTGAAGAGGAAAATTCGCAGCAATCCCTAGGAGATTACTCAAGTAAATAAGATAAACGAGAAGAGCATATTAGTTTTTATGAACTCTGGTAAGCTGAACTGGTTTGCAAGAACATGATGAATTTGAAGAAATAGGTATCTCTTTAACTTGGTACCCAATCAGAAAGATGAATTTACAGGAATAGATGAATTTACAGGAATAGATAACTCTCAGATCTAACATCTAAGCTGAATGGTTTTTGAAAGTTTAATGCCACTTGGACCTAAGGTGAAGGTAGAGTCTTGACATGGTGTAGTGCAGCTCTTTCATATAATATGGGTCAGTTTTGTAAAATTTCTTCAAATCATGTGCTGATAAATTTCTAAATATTCTTCTTTATTTTAAAAAAATTGTCACAATCTTTTTTTTAGGATTTTATATCATCCACAAGATCATTTTTGTTGTTTGATATGGGAGTACGAGTCTTAAGCTGAAACCTCTTCAGCTGAAAATTAAGGATTGAAAGGTATCCATTTGACCAAATTCATTTAAGATCCCTCATTTCTTTTTGTTTCGAAATTGCTTCTACAACTAAAAATATATTCATATCCTTAAATACTTTTTGTTGCTCTGCACCTTTATTATTTGGATAAAACTCTCTTTTTTTTGGCATTATCTATATTGTTCAATAGATTGGTACTTCAAAAGTTGTAAGTAAATAAAGAAAATTTACTTTAAAGACGCTAAAAGGGGTAACATTGCTACCTTTGAAACATGCTCCACACTGATTGCTTCAGCAAAAATGGAAGTCCTAAGGCCAATGATGATAAAAGCATTACTGCCCTTGAGAGGAAGGCATCCTCCTGGCTCTCCAAATCCGGGCTTAAGTATCCCACTAGCAAGGGGATGATTCAAGGAAAGTAGCTTATTGGAAACCTGCCTCCAAGAGGGGGCCACTCCTGGATAGTATGCTTCAGAATGACCTAAAATCTTTCCTCCACCGCTAGCTACAGCATAATCCACTCTTCCAACCCCATCAGCCGAATGCTTTTCAATCTCTGCTTCGACTATCCTTCTGGTTGCAGCCCTGATATCATCCAAGCTAATCACACCCTTCCTGTGTCCAACTTCATCCTTTTCTTTCAAAGCACTGTTGATGAGATCCATGACCTCTGTTAGGTTAAGGAGACCCTTTTCTTCGATTATTTTCATAGACTCTTCCACCTCTTGCAGTTGCTCATCCATTTTATCAAACTGGATTGCAACTACATGAAAATGGTCTCTGATGGCCACCTCCATCTCAGATTTTAATTTCTCCAACTCTCCAGCCAGCTTCTCATCTGCCAAATCTAGCTGCCTCTCTAACCATTTCTCTATCTTTCTGGAAATTTTCTCCAATGTGCCTTGAAGGTCCTCCAAATTAGTATTGGACTCATTTGAGAAACTATGACGCCAACTAATTCTTGGCATAAATGATGATGGGTAATCTTTACTTAATTGCCATTCCATGTACAAGGGTGTTGACATTATAGAAGAAACCAAAGCAACCAAAAAGCTAAAGAAAACAAATATATGCAGAGGTTTGGGGCAGCACCTTCTTGTGTTTTTTCTGGCACGCTCTTTGGTCTTTTGTAGCTTTGTATTTACTTCAGTCTGAGGATAACTGGACTCTAAATCGTTTTTGGGACGAGCTTTTCTTTTCACAGCTTTTTCAGATCTTTCATGGTAACCCTTCTTTGAAGAATATGAGATCACGGCTTGAGAATAATCTATCACAGAAGTTGGAGACCTTGTAGTATTTGCAGAATCTTCTTCATCAGGATCCCTGGCACCCATTTTCTTTTTCTCAAATGAATATATTCCCTACTAATCGGTAGTTAGAGATTTTTTTAAAATTGGCTAAAGAAAACAGAAAATTTGTATTTAGAAACTTTTGAAGCAGTAATGGGATTCGTCCAACAGGAGTTGTGAAATCAACAGCATGGGAGCGTGAATCCCATATTTGCAGATTGCAGAAACAGTGCAAACCATTATCAGGCAATATTTCGAAGTAGATTGGAAGAACTGCCAAGTAACTAACTTAACTGTATAATTTTCAGCTGACAACAGAAATTTTCTATACCTTAAAAGTTTGAAACAAAATTTTATTTTGTAGTAATGATTTATTTAAATAACTTTTCTACGAAATTGTGATTGTAATATATCTCATAGCTATATCTCAAATTGTGATTGTAATATAGTTATATCTCATAGTTATAAAGTTTGTCTTTCAATGTTTGGTATTGAGTTATAAGCTACTAGTGGTAGTTTGAATTTCTCCAGTTTACTATAGTAATAAAAAATAATTAATAAATGTTATTTAATATTATTAATTATTTAAAAATTAATTGTTGACAATTATTGTATAGACAAATGTTAAAAATTTAAAATAATGGGATTCAAATTTTTAGTTCATTATTTGTAATTAAGTGTTTATAAATCAAAGTCACATAGTGATTAGTGTCTATTTTCTATTTACAAATTGTTACAGATTTGTTTTATATAAAAAATGTAAATAACATATTATAATTATTTTATTGATATAATTTTATTAAAATTTATGTATTATAAGAATATTACATATAAATTTATTAAAATTTATGTGCTTGTATAATTATATCAATTTTTTTATGCAATTCATTGTAGCTAAACCTGGGCTGATTGAAGAAGAAGTAATGGCTACACTTGTGGTTATAGCTGATGCTATCTGTACCTATGATACCGTATGGCAATGTTATCCTTTCTGATGAGCTACCCCTTCGGTAGTGCTTATCAAAAAATATATATATATCAAATTTTATTAAAAATGTTAAAATAAAATTGTGTACTTAAATTATTAATAAAATTAAAGATTATTTAAATTAAATAAAAATATTTTATGGTATGTTGCTATGATGAGCTTTGGTGTTCTTATAATTTTCAGAAAAAAGTAATAATAATATTTATATTAGAGTAATTTCCAATTTAACATTAAACTTCTCAACACATAAAACTAATTTTAAAAAAATGTTCATGTGAAGTTTGATCAAAATTAACAATACAAAATTCACAAGTTTAGCACACTCATAAGAACCACACAATGAATTAATATTTCTGCAACTTTATGATCTTACTATTTAGGATATATTTTTAGCATATCCCTTTAGGAACACCCTATAACAAACCTCTATTAGACTAACAACCCAACTAACTTATTTTAATTTAAGAAGCTAAATGATATAGATTCAATAAACTAAAATCATATACTATTCTAATTATATGATATAATTCATAACAAATTACTAAATAAATTATCACTCAAATTATTTCATAATAGAAGTGCATGTGTCTATATTGACATGTTTAGTCATGAGGTTGAAAGTGTGATGGATATTGTTGATATACTAGAAGTTGTCATAGTTTGATTTGTTCTCCTTATGTAAACACTTTCCAAAATTGAAGAGATCACCAACTCCTTTAGCATTTACAACCAGCCCTAAATCTATTTTAAATTTTTAGCCAGTTTAGCATGATTTGTAGGTTTCTTACAAAAGGAAAGTAAGATTAGCTATCTAGAAAGAGAGGTTAGAGTAGAGTAATAATATGTTAACCTCTAAAAAGTAAATTAGATTAGAAAATAAAATTATATCTAGCCCTTTCCAAATGAAATAAATAATTACTTGTCTATAGGGTTCAAACGCAATGCTATTAGAGAGGGAAACATCTAATAAAGTAGTTGTCTAGAATTTGTTTTGTTAAAAATGGTAGGCATAAAAGAGAGGATAGTAGACTAGATGTGTTGGTTGTAGATGAAAGGAAAGTACAATAAATTCCTAACCAATCCAATAAGGGTAACATTGAGCTAGTTAACTATATCTACATTAATTTGAATTTATAGTACAATATCACAAAAGAGAAAGGAAGAAGGAAGGAAAAAGAGAAAAAAAATCCTAAGAAAATTCTCATAAGAAAAAAAAATTCAACCTCTAAAGAACACATTCAATGTATTAGTCCTCAAAAAAATTACAATATATTCACAAATCCTTAGTATTTCATTGGAAATCAATACTCTAAATGTAGGTAAATTCTAGCAACATAATTATGCTCTAGAGACCTATCAAAAAATACTTACAATATTAATCTCAAAACCTTAATATATAGGCCAAAGAAGATCCAACAAACTATGATCAATGGATTACAAAAAGTTAGTCACAACATAGGATATAATTGTGATATGGTAAAAGGTTATCAAGAGGAGGCATAACATTATCATAAATGTAGAAATGCAGTACACACAAATTAGCATCCTTAGAGTCCTCACAAGAGGGATCATCAAAAGAGCACAAATCTAGAGGTATAGAAATAGGGCAATCATGATTTGTAGGAATAAAACTTTCACAAGGATCATTAGCATTATCAATATGTAAAGAATGGATAATCACATCACTATGCTATAATGGAGAAGTATAAGATTGTATAAACAGAATTTGTGATCTATCATCATTTACATGTAAAATAAAGATACGTATCAAGGTACATTTGTCTAAAAACCACTATTCACATCCTAGTTAGGAATAGAAAATATATGTCATTAAGAGCATATGATCCCTAACAAGGAACCTAAGCAAGATATGATGAAAGTGATCAATGTAGATGTACAACAATTATCTATGATATCATCATGAGCAATAAAATCATCATTAACAAAGAACAAAGAGGGGTCCATGGTAAATTTTAGATCTAATATAAAATTAGAGAAATAAAAAATAATCATATAGAAAATCAAATGTAAATCCTAAACTCAAAGGTGGGAGACTGCAAATAAATAGTTGTGATATAATGAAATTCAAAAACCTAACAATGAAGCACAAGGAAGAGTGGATACAAACCCTTATCAAATCTAGAATGAAGGGTAAGGGTAAATGCACAAAGATGGGGACCAAAAATTGGCCACCCTAATTTTTGGCCCCCTAGAGAGCATAACATGAGCGTTTTATAAAGCACTCGTCTTATAAAGTGATCATGTCATGCTTTGTTGACTTAAAACCAAAAATCGCCTCAAAAATTCATTTATATCCCTATCCCTCAACCAAACTTGTGGTCTACAACTGTGTTCAAGCATGATTATGTTGTGATATGGGCCTTTCATTGCCATTTGTCCATAAAATTCTGCCACAACGTCACCTAGGCGGAAGAGGTAAGTTTGTGTTTTTTAGTGTAATTTAATTTGATTAAATATATAAATATAATTAGTTTTTAAGTGGATTTTGTTTAATATCTATTAATAGTTGGAAGTTGGCTTATGCTTTTCAAATCATATTTTATGTTTTACATGTCTATTTTTGAAAATTTTAATGATATTCATTTGTAGTTTATTTGTACCTTGATGCTTGCCAAGGCTTCAAAACTCCAACTCGTGAACAAACCCCTATTATAAATGAAGAGAGAAAAAAAGGTTTTAGAATGATTATGAGTATGTGGTAAGTGATTTTTTTTATATGTCATTTTACAATTCACTTTTTATTTATAATGTTTATAATTTTCATTATATCAAGTTCAACTCTAGAATAGTGATGACTGCACACGTTGCACACTTATCCAGCACTTTCACACTTATTCGTTATGATACCAACAAAAATCGTGACAATTGGTTTGATACAACTGAAGTTGGCAAAGAGGGGCAAGCTTGCAGCAATTCTTCCGAGGATAGAACCTAAGAATACAACTGTAACAACAAAATTTCAGCAAGAGCAAACAGGGCAATCTAAAGGAAAAGAAAATGTGAGCTCAATATCTCACATAGTCTCAAGAAAGAAGCAAAATGAAGATGAAAGCATTCACGTAGACAAGGCGTTGGGGGAGGAAGTTAACTCTGATACGTACAGCCCAACCACAACGCCACTTATGTGGTCCTCTGAGTTATATGTCAATGAACTAATGGACATGAAGAAGAGACTCCAATCCTTGGAAACAAGAGAGCTCTATGAAAGCACCAAAGTGAAAGAGGTCATAGAAGACAATTGGCAGTTAACAAGGGAGAAAAATTTGCTCAAAGAACAGATAAACAAACTGCAAATCTCCATGGCAAAAGGAGAACGAGAATTATTATCGATAAGACAAGTTTTAGTTCAAATGGATGCAGCAAGCACAAGTAAGCCAAAAGAGGTAGTTGAAAGCAATAATTCACAGTTAAAGGAAATGCAATCAATAATGAACAACATCAAATTAAAAGAAGAGCAACTAAGGGATCAATTAGAAGAGGCCAAATCTTGGGCTCATGTAGTAAGAGAACCATTAGATTCACAAAGAGACATTATAGAAAAGCAAGTTAGGAGGCAGTTAAGAGAGGAAAAGGACAAAAATGATAGGACTATGAATGTCATTTTCAAAGGGCTAAAAGACTATGGTGAGAAAGAAAATACAAAAGAGTTGGCAAGGGATTTCTTTCAGGATGAAATTCAATGGTCAGGGATTATTCAGCAGGCAAATAGGATTGGAAAATGGATGGAAGGTGGCAAGAATAGGCACGTAAGAGTTACCTTGGGGAAACTTGAGGACAAAAATGCGCTATTAAGAAACAAGAGGTTCCTTAAAGGTACACAAATCTACCTTGACGAGGACCTAACCATAACATAGCAAGAAGAAAGGTGAAAAGAGTGGGAAAAGGTAAAAACAACAAGAAGTGAAGGTAAATGGGCTTGGTTGCAAAATGGTAAAGCCCAAGTTAGTGACAGAGTCACACATCAAAAATAGGAACTCGGGGCCCCCCAGGAATATTTATCTATGGTAAGTTGGAATTGCAGAGGTTATCCTTGGAGAAGAGGACCTGGTTTAGGGCCCATAGCAGTTGGAAAAGACATTATTATCCTTACTGAGACTCATGAACATGAAGGGTGTAAAATTCCAGATTTTGAAGGATATAAAAAGATCTCAATTTGGAATGAGAGAATGGAAAATGGAAATTGTCATGGTGGAGTTGCAGTCCTAATCAAAGAATCATGGGACAAAAATATAAAAGTAGAGAAAGAAGACCCAAACAAACAGTACATATGGCTAAAAATAACAGAAAATCAGACTGCAATTAGATTGGTTGCTTGCTACTTCGCCCCAAGAGGCTCCAAATCCTATAAGAAAAGGAGTCTAGACCGTGAAGACCCCTTTGCCTCTCTCAAAAATACATTTTGGTGTTTAACACTATGGGAGAAGTTATATTAATAGGTGATTTTAATGCTAGGACAGCTAACACTCAAGCTCTTAACTTGAAAAGAAAAGATAAAGAGAAAGATGATCCGCTATGGCTGGAAGAAGAGAACCATCAACTTTGGGAATGAACCTCTCAAGATAATAAATGTAATGTCACTCACTTTGGGGCAGAATTGTTGGGAGTATGCAGTTTATCCAACTTGGTAATATGCAATGGTATGAGATCATGGTCGAGATCGGGCAACATCACTTGTAAGACCTCAAATGGACAAAGCGTTGTGGATTATGTCATTCTATCTCGTAACTATACAACAAGGATAATGGAGCTAGTGATTGGTAAATGTCCAATAGAGTTGAAATCATATCACAATCCAATATATGTAAAACTTGGCATCCACATAATCAAGCAGCAAGGAGAGCAAAACCTTATCAGCAAGAAGAAAGCACCCCTGCAAGGAAGGATTCTCATGACTCAAGAAAATCAGAAAATATTCAAGGATGCCCTCAAAAATCTCTCAGGAATTTGGAAAAAAATTAGATTACATAAAGCAGCACTCAATAAACAAGAACACATTGATTCCTCTAGTACACAAAGCTTTAGATGAGTGTAAGAGGAGTAAACCCAAGAGAGGAAATGCAAATATTTTCCCAAAAAACCCGTGGTTCGATGAAGAGTGCAAGTTAACAAAAAGGAAGCTTCGTGAAGAGGGAATGACAATAGAAAACAAGAAAGAGTATGAAAGGGTGATACGAAGTAAAAAAGAAAAATATGTAAGTACAAGAAGATTGGAGCTTATCACCCTTGGAAAGAACAACCCCAAAAAATTTTGGAAGGAGCTACAACAAAAAGGAAAACAAATGGAAAATAATATTACAAGCTCGCAATGGCTAGACTATGCAAAACTTCTCTATGAGCGTGAGCAAGATAAACATAGACCTCCAATAATCAACACAGCCATCGAATTGTTCACCATAGAAGATATTAGTCAAGGCATAAGAAGGTTGGCAGGAGGGAAAGCACAAGATATTGATGGGCTACAAGCAGAGCATTTAAAGTGGGGTATCGAGGTCCTTGCACCTTGTATCAGGGGTATTTTCAATAGGGTTATTCAAGAAGGTTTTCTGGAAGGATGGACCACTAGTGTCATTATTCCCTTGCACAAAAGTGGTGACATAAATAACCCATCAAACTACCGCACTATTATGATTAACCCTCTTCTAGGAAAACTTTTTGGAAGCATGATTGAGCACAGGATTAGCAGTTGGGCTGAACAAGAGGGAAAAAGGGCTGAGGGACAAGCTGGTTTTAGGCCCAAACATTCCACTATTGACCATGGAGTTACCCTTAGATTCTTGATTGAGAAAATTTGGGATGTTCAAGGCGATGAAGCTTATTGCTGCTTTGTTGACTTTAAAAAAGTCTTTGACACGGTTCCGCGGGGTAAGTTATGGAAGAGAATGGAGGATTTGGGAGTTCTACATGAGCTTAGTGCAGTTGTTCATAGGCTCTACAAGCAGGTTAGAGCTAAAATCAGAACCAATGATGGTATGTCAGAATCCTTTGGCAGCGATGTTGGTGTCAAGCAAGGTTGCCCGCTTTCCCCAATGTTATTTGGGCTTTACATTGATAAGTTGGAAGAATGGTTAGACAAGGTTGGTGGGAAAGGCATTCATTTGGCCAACTTTGTAATAAAATTGCTCTTATATGCTGATGATCTCATTTTAATTGCTAAAACTACGCTTGATTTGAGAAAGCATTTGAAGGCTCTTGAATCATTTTGTCAAGAGGTCGAGATGCAAGTGAACACTAGCAAAACCAAAATAATGATCTTCTCACTGCGAAGGAAAAAATAGCAAATTGAATTTCTCTTTGAAAGTAGGCCATTGGAAATAGTGGACGAGTACAAGTACCTTGGGCTTGATTTTCACAACAAACTCAGCTGGAAAACATGTAGAGCAAAAAGAATTCAGGGAGGTTGGAAAGCGCTATACTCTTTGCAAAATAGATATAGAAATGTTGAATTATGGGACTGGAAAACTAAAAGAACGCTTTTTGGGCTTCTTGTCACTTCGGTGATTCTATATGGGTGTGAAATTTGGGGCAGCAATATGTCAGACCAAAAATGGAGACAAGTGAAAATAATTCAAAAACATCTAATTATAAGCAGCCACAAGCTTAAGACTACAATGCCTTATGAGATTTTATTGGCAGAGACCGGTACTTTTCCCTTGGAGGCCTTGGTGATGATTCGGTTATTAAGCTACCTAAAGAAGGTCTAGAATATAGAGAGTCATCATTGGCCTAAGTTAATTGTGAAAGAAGAGCTAACTAGAAGAAAGAACACCTGGATGAAACAAAATATCAAATGGATGAAAAAGTAGGATGTTGAGATGCATGAATGCCCAAACACAAATGAAGAAATAAAAAAATATGTGAGAGAAAAATTTAAATATGCTATATGGATGAAAAAAGTAGGGCATAAAAAGGATTATTATATCAAAGAATTCAATCCCACGAGGGACCATGAAGAAAAGGCCTATATAGGTGTGAATATCAAATGGAGAGCAAAAATGTTGATTGCTCAATTCCGTACTAGTTCACATCATCTTAGGTGTGAAACGGGCAAGTGAGTGGTTCCTAAAGAGGAGTGGGAAAATAGAAAATGTTGATTTTGTAACATGGGTATGGTGGAGATGGAATGGAATTTCACCATGGAGTGCTCAACATATAAAGACATCCGGACTAGCTATGGGGACATCGTGCAGGTCGATAATTTAAATACCCTGTTTGAAGAATCAAGGTTAGACAAAACTGCAAACTTCATCATCAAAATTCACTACAGAAGGACTGATCTCGAACGGAGTTTGCAGTCTGTTTAGGGCCTTTTTTTGGGGCTCTTGTGTTGCTCTTGGGTCCCATAGGCTTCTTTGGCCTCGTGGACATCATTAAAAATTTTCATTTCATTATAGAAAATCTAAAAGAAAATCACCAAAGCTAAAAGAACTCGCTCCATGTTCAAGAAACATACATCAACAGCCAAGAAGGAATGGCATCAATACTAAAGAGTATATTACTTGCCAATAACAAATTTAAATGAGTCAATCTAGGGTTAATAAACAGTGCACTACAAGCAACAGTAGGAAATGAAAATCTGAATTGCCCAGTCTCAATATACTATGCCCAAAACAATATATACAATTCTTATCAAGGCAACAATAATAGAAATCAATTCATCCCTATTTCTATTAGCAGATTGAAAGTTCATTAAACACCATCGATTAGAAAAAGACTTCTATTGTATGTCTCTATTAGCAAATTGAAAGCTCATTGTTTGAAGTTGTCTGTCACCAAGTGAGCAAATATAGAACACAAGAACTCTTAAACTCTTTTGGGCGTTGTCCACATCTATTCTCCCCTGCCAATGCCCCCTTATTCTCTAGCAACCTTCATTACTCCTGTACCACTCACCCTCTTTCTCATGCATTCAATAACACAGCCTTCTTTTCCTCAGGAAAAGATGTGGGACTCTCTTCCAGGAACAATTTGATGGTTCAGCATAACTTTTTCTTGTCCCTTTCTTGACAGTCACTTACACACACACACCTAGGCGATGCTTCTTCTTGTCCAATCTTTCTCTCCCATTTACCACAAGAAAGCACAATGCCTCAAAGGAGTAGTTCACTGCCTCTCCAATGTTGCCACATGTCAAAAAAAAGGACAAAAGAAAACCACAAAATTTAGGAAAACCAAAAACAAACCAAAATTTTCCACACCAAAAATGTGATGCCCCTGCATCAAATAGTTTAGAGACAAGGTTGGGTCAACAGATTTGAAAGTAACCATCATCATATGCCTCTCCATCTAATTGACACTCAAAGACAGCTCGTGATCTCTTCTTTTCTCATAGATGGAAGTGATTACATTAGGTTTGTTTGTTGTATGTCTATTGTAACATCAAAAATTGTCACCCTTGACAATTTCACACTAGTTTTAGCTCCCCCTATGTGCTTGGACCCCTAATTATGCATTTAATTACTTGTTTTATCATCTTCAGAAAATAAAACAATGGGAAATGAAAGTAAGCATTTAATATTTGTCTCCAACACTTTGGGCCTTGAAAAAGAATAGGTCTAGTCTAGGGTGCCCCACGCCCTAGACCACCTCTTTTTGGCTCCAATTTAAATATGTCAATGGCAATATTTTATTATTTGAATTTCCAATTTCTTTTTTTGGCCATCGGTATTTTATTTTTGGGAAATTAGAAGAATTGCATATAAATATTAGTAGTTTTCATCATTTTGAAATCCTAATGGGAGCTAAAAAAATCTATTAAGCAAATTGAGGATCCTAAAATCAGTCAAGGGCGGTCAAGGGAAGAATTAGCAATATTATTACAATACCTTCATCAATCAAGTTCAAGTTTACAAGACATCAAGAAGAATGAAGCAATTTATGTGCAAGGAGGCAATTATGAATGAGAATTTATTATGACATGCAATTATGGAGAAGTATTAAATGATCCTCTACATGTTATCTACAACAAGCTATTGTGTTTTAGGAACTAACCTTTTGTAGGTCTATCAAGCAATCAAGGCATCAATCAATCAACTTGTAGTGTGGTGTCTCTTATTCAAGGGTTTCCACATCAAGGTAACATTATATTTTGTCATTTATCAATTCTAGTTAATTATTGTTGTTTTGGGCTCTTCCCAGCCTATGGCATGCCCACTTGATCATCACCGATCACTGTATGTGGAGGTAGAAATACAAAAATAGGGTTTGACTTAGGAAATCCCCTATACAATACAACCTTTTCCCCTCTTTTCATGTGTGTAGGTCAGATCCAGGAGTTTCAACAAAAGATTATTTTGAAAAACACAATGCAGACCATAACCTATAATTCAAACTTTGCAAATAAAAAAAAAGAGGAGGCTAGTCCAGGGCACCCTACGCCCCTGACCTTGCAAATCAGATCCAAATTTCTATCAGAGGTTCCTCTTGGTGTCTCAATCTCATATTTGAAGTTGTTCTACAACTTTTCATTTTTGTCTATATGATAAATTACATTTTTAGATCTAGGGAACATGTCAAATTGGCTTTGCTAAAACACACATCAAATTTATCTCTTTTACAACTAAAGAAAAATATAAACTCTAGGAGGTGGCTCTCCATTGTGGTAGCAATCGAAATATAAAACCCTAGTAGATTTATGTTTAAATGTTGAGTCAAGTAAAAAGGAGATAATTCTAGTTAACCTAATTGGATCTAGGATCACCTTTCCTACTTAACATTTTGGTGAACCTGACATATCAATTTTTCATTTGTAATTTTTTATTTTCATTGCATAAATTTTGAAGATTAATTTAAAATCTAGGTGCTTTGAAGATCTAGTTATAATTTACATTTATTTCATCTTCAAAAACTATAAACTGGCATTGTTTGTTCATCAAAATTAAAAAGCAAAAATTAAAAAATATGTTGAATTTAATTGCATAATTTCAAATCTGATTTTCCTTGTGTAGGGCTTAGATCTAACTTATTTTCATTGAGAAATTTAATTTCAATATTATTTTTTTATTTATGCATGTAAATTTTAGTGAAAAACATTAAAAACATGAAAAAATTGCATAGTATTTTTATTTCAAAAGATCAAAAAACATTTTTTTTGTACTTTTGGAAAAATCAGTCAATTATAGTATTTCAATTTCTAAAAAATTAACATTTGAACATATTCCATTTCAAAAATTGCATGCATATTATGCTTCATATAGAAAAACAAGGTTTTTGTGCATTTCCAAAACTCTTTTTACCCCCAGACCTAAACCTCTACAACTTGAGACCCTTAAACATTGTTGATGGCTTCTAAAAATACCTGTCTAGTCTAGGGTGCATAGCGCCGCTCTCCAACCAGTTTGGGCTAAAATTTTCTATGAACATCTTTGCTTGTGGTCTTTGTCCAAACCTGGTTCCTATTCTAAAACTTTTCTAGTTTTTTTGCATCACTAGTTTGATCCATAAGGACAAATAAAACGTTTTCTTTTCAAAGATGTGGTTTTGATATAGTAAAGCATGGCTTGTCTACCTATATTTTTTCTACCTATGAGAACATTGTGAAGGAACAAAATAAAATCATTGGCACATTTATTAACAACACTTCGCCTAATCTTTGTTCTTCTCCCAACATCTCCCCTACTTGTGAGAGTGTTTTGGTGCAAGAGGATGCAATCATTAACAATGATGACAATCATGTTAGTTCTTCTCCCAATATCTCTCCTACTTGTGAGGGTATCTTGGTGCGAGAGGACCAAATCATTGAGAATCATGAGAATTATTTTTGTTTCCCTCTCATTACCTCTCCTACTTGGGAAGATATTGTGGTACAAGAGGATGAAATAATTGATACATTTCCAAATGATAGTAAGGTGACTTGTATAGATGAAGGTTCAAAATTAACATTAGGTTCTCCATTGATAGAAGATTTCCAACAAGCTGAAATTGTCAACCCACATTTGATTATTGGACCTCCTAAAAATCCTCTAATAATTGGTCTTGTTAAACCACCTCTCATTATAGGACCTCCCAAACCTTATGGTCATATCCTAAACTTTGGAAAACAACTCACTAGTAACCATGTACAACAAGATTTGTTGAATTAACCAAGTTATCATGCAGTTGTTCATACATATAACATTAGAAATAATAAGCAACCAAAACAAATGCCAACATCCATTCCATTACCCTAGCCATATCTTCCACCTCCACCTATTCTTCCTCAATGTAGTGGTAAATAATATGATCTTGTCAGGCAACTTCATAATATTCCATCCAATATTTCCCTTTGGTACTTGATTCAAACATCACCTACATACCACAAGATGCTCCAAGAGGCTTTTCAAAAGATTAATATCTCACCTTTTGTCAAACCAAATGATTTAGTATCCTTTTTTGATTGTACATAGGAAACAAAGTTGGATATTACTTTCTATTAATATGAAATACCTTCGCTTGAGGTCCAAAACAAACATGAAGCTCTAATGATATGTGCTACCATTAATAAAATTAGGGTTAGACATACACATATTTACAATAGATTGGGTCTTAATGTTTGTAATATTGATCTTCTAGATAAACTTGGTGTGGATAAGAAACTCATATAACATGTTAATCTTGTTATTTGTGGTTTTGATAATGTTACTAGGCATAAATTTGGGGGACAATAAAACTACCCATTAAGGTAGGGCCCATGACTTTCCCTACCCTTGTCCATTTCATGCTAGATACTCTCTCATATAATCTTCTCCTAGGTAGATTGTGGATTCATGCCATGAAAGGAGACCTATCTACTCTTCACCATGAGATGAAGTATGAATATAATAACAAGATATATATGATTAAAGAAAATGAAAAAAGTTATAATTCATAAATTGAAATTGAACATAACACTTTTAACTCTCTTAATACTTTGATTCCATATTCAAAACTTGAGCTATTACCTTCCAAGGATAATGATACTATGAATGTGTTCTTGGGTGATGATTTGGGTTGATAGATTTTACACCTCATTTCAATGGGGAGTCTAAAATATCACTATCAAAGTCCAAAGAGTTGAATACAAATGACACTCATAGTATTGCTTCATCTTCAAACACATATTTTGGTGATGATTGGGGTTCACTATATTTTACACCCTCCTTTATTGGAGAGTACAAAATCTCACAATCTAAACCTAAGTAGTCTTGTGTTTTATTTTCTCAATATTGTTCTACATCAACAAAACATCACCCCATGATTGTGATGGGGGATCTTTAGCTTTCTTCCCTCATGTGTTGGTGATGCCTAACTTTATAAAACTTTAAAAGTATTTACATTCTTGCAAAAGAATCAATTCTTCTCATGAGGAATTTTGTAAGACTTATCAATCTGAGTTGGAAAAGTGTTATGGGCTCAGATATAAAATTATTTCTAAAAAAGGATAATAATGATAACATGGAACAAGGATTCAACAATCATGTGAATTCTATGGCATACCTTTAAAAAAAAGGGTTTAGGTTTCCAGCCTTCCTCTCCTTCATCTACGTCTCAATACTCTATTTGTTAAACAAGTGCAAACAAGCATAGGACAACTGAGAGGGGGGTGAATCAGTTGTCACACAATTCAAACTTAAAACTTCAACACTTATTAATTTCATAGCCACACTATTATGTTATTAAGTAAGAGCATGAAACACAAATAACATAATGCAAATCAACACAATGAACACCAAATTTTTACGTGGAAAACCCAATGAGGGAAAAACCACAGTGAGGGTTAGCTCACAATATAAAATATTATAGAACAAAGGCTCACTGCTAAGGGCTCACTACCCATAAGAGGACTTAATTTCCAAATAAAAAAGCTCACTGCCTATAAAAAGGACTCACTATCCAATAGGGAGGCTCACTTCCTACAGATACAAAAGAGAACAAAATCTCCACCACAGCAATTAATGCGCATCCATAGGATTACAGAAACCTTCAGCTCACTACCTTCAACACACTTCAAAAAATTGCTATTACAACTCACACACACACTTCTGCTCTTATGATTTGTGGCTCACTTTTGTCACTTTGCATCACACTGTCATACAACTCTTCACACTTTGACTTGCTTTTATACCATCCTCAACCTTAGAAACTTTCTCCAAGGTCAGCCACAAATACCTCATTTCATAAATTCAAAATAGGTCGGCAACTCAAAATTCCTGCGGTGGAAAGGAATAAGAGTAGACCAATAAAAAACATTTTTCAAGATCAAAAACACACTTCCTTAATTAAATTTTATTCTTTGAATGAAGTCTAAACACCAAGTCGGCCAAACCTATGAAAACACAAATAAGCATTGATGTACATGCTTCCCAACCAGAAGATGACACATAGATGCCAAAACACCCTTCCTTAAGCACGAGAATACATCTCATAATCTTCTAGATACATTCGTAGTAAAAACAAAAAACTTCAACCACTAAACATCTTTCACCAGTCCATCTGGACTATATAAACTTCACACTGAACTACTAAAACATGACTTCTAGATCAGCAATTTTCAAACCTCTTTGCTAAAGCATAGAAAATACGTTCACAAGACATATTCCAAAACCGCAAGATCTAAAACAAAACAAAGAAAAATTGCAAAGCAACAATATTTCTCCTAGACCACAGAATACCAACTATGTCAAAACAGTTCACATACCGGTGAACGTAACTTTCACATACCATCACACCAAAAGCTAAAGCTCAGGATATATCACCACTAAATCACCATTATCAAACCTTCAGGTCCGAACAAGCATAGGATCAACATAGGGGAAATGTAGAGCACATACCGGAGCACATTCTAAACACTCTCAACATTTTTTTTCTCTTTATTTAATTTTCTCAAAAGAACTTGGAGCCTTATCAAACCAACACATGTACAACACTATAATGATAGCTCCATGTACTCACAACATCTCAACAACATCTCAACCATGCATGTACAATCTGCAACATACTGAACTGTGTTGACATCAATGACAACACCACCAAACTTGCTCATACTTGCAACACTATCATCTACTATATTTAAAACATCATGTGGTAAGTGAGAAATCTTTTATTCACAAGAGAAAAAATTGTCTCCTACTCCTTATTCAGAGAAAAATATTGTTTTTCAAGACTTCTCAAAGCCCACTTGATTACTCTTCCTCCACCAAACCATAAGAAATTTTATATTAATTACTCTTTTTGTGCATATTATCGAGTGCATGGTCATTCCACCAATGAATCCCAAGCCTTGAGTAGTAAAATACAACTTTTTAATTGTGGTGCTCTTCCATGTGTTGATGCACCTAATCACTCTAAACAATAACAATCTCTCCTCTATGGTGTTTCTCCTCACTATGTGGCATTTTTAGCTTCATGTGTTTGCTCATTGTCATTCATGGTGGTACAATCCTAAGTGCAATCATATTTCTTTCTAGCATGGTTTTTCTTGTCTTTACACTTGGAGGGAAAGGATAACTAGTTTTGGGAGGTGTGTATTCTTTTCAAGAATCCCCTCTTCCCCTCTTTTTCCTTAAAATACCAACATAGCAAATATGTTGACATTTTAAGGGGGGGCATATCACCCTTTCCATTTCATAGACGTCTTGTGAGATTTGAATTATTGGAATACCCCTTTAGTGGTGGTGTTATTTATAATTCCCTCTAAGATGTGGTTATGAATTTGTCCCTTGTGACATTAATCATTCATTTTTCCCTCGTGATGTTAAACCTTTATGTGCTCCTTGAATCATGATGATCAAAAAATTCTATAAATTTGGCATAACAAAGCTTGCTAATTCATGAACTTGAATATTTTTATGTGGCCACCTAGCATAACACACCTTGCTTGCTAGTGAAGACAAGTGCTTCATGAGTGATTTAGCATCCATATGAGAGGACCAATTTTTCTATCACATTTGATGGATGACGTTTGGTATTTGAGACAAATTTAAGACTAAGGTCTCTTTGCCTTACTTGAATGTGTTTGACAAATTTAAGACTAAGGTCTCTTTGCCTTACTTGAATGTGTTTTAGTACTAACCTTGTGTTTATACTTTTATTATTTGTTTTATGGGTCTACTTTATGTCTTTGTTGTATTTACTTTGTGTATGATATTGGTTTGCAGGTTGTGTCTTTTGTGTGTTCTCTTTATTTCTTCATTATGTTTACATTGTGACTATTGTGCATCATACTTTCATCATGTATGCTTTATGTTTTTCATGTTGTATTTAACTTTGTGCATGTGTGTTCATTTGTCCTTATATTGGTTTTCCATAGGATCTTGAATCTAGGGGCTAGTACATCCCCCAGATTCAATGTCATCTTATCTATTCAATGTTTGGATAATTGAACCCTTCTTGGCTTATCCATCCTTTAGTGTGCCTGAGTGTAAGTTCATACTCTCACTAAAGTGGGGGCTAAATGTAGTGTCTAAAATTGTCACCCTTGATAATTTCACACTAGATTTAGCTCCATCTTATGTGTTTGGACCTAATTATGCATTTAATTACATGTTTTATAAATATCTTTAGAAATTCAAACAATGGGAAATGAAAGTAAGCATTTAATATTTTCCCCCAACACTTTGGACCCCAAAAAGAATGGGTTTGGTCTAGGGAACCCCATGCCCTAGACCACCTCTTTTTGGCTCCAATTTGAATATGACGATGTTAGTATTTTATTATTTGAATTTATAATTTCATTTGTTGGCCATGGTATTTGATTTTCATGAAATTAGAAGAATTTCATATAAATACTAGTCTTTTTTATCATTTGAAATCCTAATGGGAGATAGAAAATATATTGAGAAAATAAAGGATCCTAAAATTAGTCAAGGTCAAGGGCAAAATTAGTAGCATTATTACAACACCTTCATCAATCAAGTTCAAGTTTGCAAGACATCAAGAAGAATGAAGCAATTAACATGCAGGGAGGCAATTATGAATGAGAAGTTATTATGAATTACAATTATGGAGAAGTATTGAGTGATCCTCTACGTGTTATCTACAGCAAGCTATTGTGTTTTAGGAACTAACCTTTTACAATTCTATCAAGAAATCAAGGCATCCATCAATCAACTTATAGTGTGGCATCTCTTCTTGAAAGGTTTTCACATCAAGGTAATATTGTCATTTTTCGTTTATCAATTTCAATCGATTATTATTGTTTTAGCCTCTACCTAGTCTAGGGTGTAAACTCTTGATCATGATCAATTATTATACATAGAGGTAGAAATACCAAAATAGGGTTTGACTTAGGCAAGCCCTAATACAACACAACATTTTCCCCTCTTTTCATGTGTGCAGGTCAAATCTGGGAGTTTCAACAAAAGACTGCATTAGAAAACACAATGCAGACCATAACCTATGGTTCAAACTTTGCAAATCCATAAAAAGAGGAGGCCAATCTAGGGCGCCCCACACCCTGATTTTGCAAAACAACTCCAAATTTCTATCACTGGTTTTTCTCTGTCTTAGACTCAAATCTAAATTTGTTTTACAACTTTCCATTTTCATATATGTGATAAATTAAATTTTCAGATTTAGGGATACATGTCAAATTAGTTTGCTAAAACACATGTCAAATTTATCTCTTTTACAACTCAAGAAAAACATAAACCCTAAGAGGTTGGCTCTCCCTTGTAGCAGGAATTCAATCATAAAATAGTAGCTGGTTTATGTTTGAATGTGGAGCCAAAGTGAAAAGGGGATAATCCTAGTTATTTAATTGGATCTAGGATCACTTTTCTTGTTCTACACCTATATGGAAATTTTGTAGATATATTTTTGTATTACTAATATGTGAAATTATACACCCATATGGATTTCTTGTACATGTATTGTAATTTTAGTGACATGTAATATTGTATGCCTATATTTAGGTTTGGTTAATTGAAATCTATTTTACTATTGTTGTCCATATTTGGTTAATATAAATATGTTTTAAAATCATATGCTACTAATTTTTTTCATGAGATTAAGAAGAAATTTTTTTTATATTTATTTTCATGTTTATTATCAAAGCATGGACAAATTTTTTGATCTATGAGAAGAGCAAGGCCTATTTTAATATTAATCATTTTATTGATAAGAGCTTTTTGTAGTTAATCTTATTTCAAGATATAGTTATGGCATGTATTGCTAGAATGGAGGTGGAGAGATTCAATGAAATAGAATTTAAGCTTTGGAAGCTCAAGATGGGGGACTTCCTCAATTGTAATGAGTGGATTAATGTAGTGTAGGAAAAAGTATCTTTTTTTGTCACTTAATTAGGAAAAAGTGGCTTAGATGTGTTCCACATCGCATTGGACAATCTAGGCTTGATTTTCCTAGTCTTTGATGGTGTATGATTGTGTATCTTTATCATTGTTGCATACATAAGTGTCTTGAATGTATACTTTAGTGTGAGTTTAACATGGGGTCATACTCTCACTAAAGTGGGGAAAAAATGTAGTAATGGAAAGTATATCCCTTTTTCACACTTAATTTGAGAATAATTAATATTAAAATGAGCCTAATGTTGCCATGATTTAGTGTTGTAATGTGTTTTACACATTCACATTAAGTTTAGGACCCTTTTTAACAAAATGGACCTAATTGTGCCTTATTTAAAGGGTGTTGTAAAGTGTATCTTTACACTATCACATTAATCTAAGGCTTTATTAATTGATTGAGGTTAATTGACCTTAGTTGTACCCTTTAATTCAAATCCAATCCTAATTAATTACATTTTCGAAGGATAAAACCCGACATTCATAAATTCCATTACACAACACATAACTTTGGAAGATGTGTGTCCTAAGTAAGTGACCTAGGACCCATTTTCCATAGGGGGAATGGATCCTCACTTCAATATAGGGCCCTAATTTAACATAATGTTTAACACTGAGCAATGTGTGTTCTAGGACCCATTCGCTCCTCACTTAGACCTAGGACCCACCTTTAAAATATGTTTTTGGAAATATTTTAATGATTTCAAATCCACAATTCAATTTCAACTTGTGATATTTGAATTTTGAGAATTAATCTTAAGACATATAAATACAAGTTTATTTCACTTAGTTTCACCTAGAATTTCAAGAGACTGCCTAAAGCATTCAAGTGACCATTATAGGAGCATTCAAGAGCATTTTCAAGGCATTTCAAGGGCAAATTTATTGAAAATTATCGCAGCAATCAAGAGTCCTATCATCATGTCAAATATTTATTGCATCATGCATGTTGTTTGATCTAATATGGTGATGTAGTGTTCAAGATCTAATCAATCATATCAAAGGCATTGTTCCACATCAAGTTTCATGATCAAGATCTACATTCATTGAGGCCACTTCATGCTAGTTTTCAAATTTGTTATTCAAGGTTTTGTAGACACTTAAAAATATCCCGCATGATATACAAACTTGAATCTGATATACTAACATCATTTCATCCTAAAACCCAAACTCTTTTCGCTTAATTGATTAAATTAGCCTGGCTATTTAATTAATCACATCATTTTCATTTATTAATTTGATTAATCTCATTAGGTTAATTCCTACCTGTTTCATGCTAACCTTTCGTCCTGTTAAATTGGATAAATCAAAATATTTAATTTTAACGTCCTAAGTCCTCTCATTTAATTAAATAATCTTAATTATTTAATTAATTTTCATTTTGATCCTTTTTCATTAAATAAGGTAATTATTTAATGGATATCCTAAATTCCCCTAATTTGCATAATTGAAACTTTGTTTTAATTATCAAATTACTAATTAGTTCTAACTCTCCCACTTGCAAGGGAATATTCTTCCTTTGCACATTCCTCCAAAAGGGAATATTCTCATGGAATATTCTTCCTTGTGACAAAATTTCAACAAACTTCTTGAACAAGCTTTGAAAGTGTGTTTCTTTGCATGATTGTAAACCGTTGATTAAATATCAACTTGCATTCTCAATCCTTGATGGGAATCCATGATCCATGCCTCCATCTTCTTTTCATCCTGACCATTGATTGATTCTTTCAATCTTGACCATCGGTTTCTTTTTGCCTATTCTATAAATAGACCTTGTATATCTTGAATAGGGATCCACCTTTTAAGAGCAAACCTATGTTGTTGAAAATCACTCTCATTTGCATCCATGTTTTATGTTTAAAGACATTTTAGGTCCATTTTCATGCATTATTAGCTTAGCATGCATTAGTGGCTTCCATGGTAACTTAGTTGCACTCATTTAGTATATTTTTGAATCTAAGGCTTGCATATCTTAATCTTGTGCACATTAAGAATAGATTTACATACACATACATTGAATATCTTAGCTTTCATCATGTTAATTTAGCTTTTATCATGCTTTCATTCATTTTTTTCATCAGTTTCCATCAATTTTAATCAATAAAATTGATTGGAAAGGCTCATATTATCCAAGGGATTAGGAAAGGGTCGACATTCCACATCAATGTGACACCACTCCCCCAATAGGATAAGATTCAATGGCTTAGAATAAATGTTTTTCAAGCTTTCATGTTTTAGAAAGTTAGTTTTAATAGCTTCTTCATTTTTATTCACATTGAATATCTTATTGGGATTCATGCTTAGTGGATTAAATATGCTTCCAATCCATATGGATCAAGTGTAGTTAACCTATTCTATGTCATTAGTCACAGGTTTCAAATAAGGTTTGGTGAGTCATTACATATTGTTGTTCATTCAGCATTCCTTCATGATTTTCTATTTCATTTCAAGGTTTAATTACCAAAATGGGGTTTGTCCAATGCAAACCCCCATTCACTTAACAAACAACATTTTTCTCTCTTTGATGTGTGATTGCATATTTTAGGTTGAAGATCCTTTGAAGAGCAAAATTGAAGAAAGTTGAAAAGTTTTCAAAGTTGCAAGAAAGTTTTCAAATCATGGAAATTCCTCTACAAAATTTATTTTCGGCTTTTCGACAGTGAGCACCTAGGATTTGGGAGTGCAGACCTAGAAAAAGAGAACCCATAAAGCATTTTCAGAAACCCTAGCCAGGACTGATTCGCCATAAGGTGAATGAGTCCTCAGTGAGCTTCAAAAGGCGATTTTTGGTGAAAAGTACACATTGTTTTCCCCATTCCAAATCTTCCTTTTGATTACTATTTCAGTTAGATTTAATTGATGTTCTTCATTTGCACTTTATAGCTTGCATTTTGAATGAAATAAAGGAAGATAGGTTTTTGGGGTGAACTCATCCAACATCACACACCTCATAATTATTTTTCACTTGGAATCTAGGAGTCCATATTTGGTTAATATAAATATGTTTTAAAATCATATGCTACTAATATTTTGCATGAGATTAAGAAGATTTTTTTTATATTTCCTTTCATGTTTAGTATCAAAGCATGGACAACTTGTTTGATCTATGAGAAAAGCAAGGCCTATTTTAATATTAATCCTTTTTTTGATAAGAGCTTTTTGTAGTTAATCTTATTTCAAGATTATTTATGGCATGTATTACTAGAATGGAGGTGAAGAGATTCAATGAAATAGAATTTAAGCTATGGAAGTTCAAGATGGGGGGATTTCTCAATTGTAATGAGTGGATTACAAATCATGTTGTAATTTTCCTTGGATTTCATCCTCACTATCGTACTTGGTCATATAGTGACTTGGATGGTGATATATGATAATTCCTTAATTATTGAGAGGTTATGGAATTTTCATATGATATTTGGAGCTCCTATTTATCCCCCTAGATACATGGCCATGTGAAGGTTGTGGAGGTGATCATATGGTGACCTATAGATCCTACATGTCCTATAGATAAATAGTCACATGAATGCTAGAGAGTTTTTCCTATGGTGACTTAGCTTCTAATAACCCCTTGCTCTTATTGGTTGTGTGTACATGGTGGAGTTAGTCGTATGGTGACTTAGAGCTCTTTGATGCATTCAAATGAATTTTGCAAATTCATAGTATGTTGAATCCATATATTGAATATTTGTGATAATACACCATTCAAAATGAAAATCTCATCTTTGTAGATTTTTGGGTGCTTAGATATGTGAACGAATTCATATTTGTATCATAGTTGTGTGTGTGGATTACATTACATACAAGGAATTTTGTAGGTTTTTGGTTAAAAAATATGGATTTTTTACAAATTTGTAGAAAAATATTTTTCAAATTATAATTCTCAATGGTTTTCCAAATGATACAATTTTGGATTTTCATGCATGCTTTCAATAATTGTTAGAGAATTTTTCATTTATCTTTTTTTTTTTTACCTATAGATATCTTATTTAAGGTATTTTGGACTTAAGAATGTTTTTGTTCTAATGTAAATATTTCATAAAAATAATATGCATGATTTATTTTAATTGTTACCAATAGAGTTTTTGAATTTTCATTATTTTTAGGTCAATATGTTTAATGGTTCCAAGTTGTACTAATTAAGATCTATAAGTTTTGTTCTACAATCTACTTTAATTTTAGTTTTTGACCTATGGAAATGTTTCAATCACCTTTTTTGTAACTCACATGTGTGTTATATAGGTTATGGGTGTCATGCTTATGTACCTTTATGTTGCATGAAGAAATCAAGAGTAGATCCACAAAGTATTAGTGGTGTCATGTGTATATAGAAAAGATACCCACCATGCAAATAGCAGTGGTGAGTTCCTAGTCATTTTGAATATCTTTGTTATTTATTTTAAAAAGTATTTGATTGCATGAGATACCTAATCTTTGTGTTAATATTTTGGTTTTTTTACCTATGGTCATCATTAAGCATTGCCATGTTAAGTATTAGAGAGGAAATGAGATAGACTTTTGAGAAGAATGCCTTTTGAAGATCACACATGAAGGAGAAAGAATTGTTTCCAAGGTTTTGAGAACATCAATTATGCTATCATAAGAGGATTTATATTAATTCTAAACAAAATATTTGTGAAAAATATGGTTGTGATAGATTATTTTCTACGTTGAAAATATCAACCACAGTGTCATGGGAAGCCATTGAGTACACAGTTAGATTTTTGTCATGATATGGTTGTGCTTGGAAAATTGTCACAAAGATGACATTTTTCTATGGAAGACTTATAGTAAGCATGCAATAGGTGTTACTTACTAGAATTTTTAATAAAATATTTGGTCATATGACCTTTAAGTTTTTGAGGATATTTAATCACAATTCTATGAGAAGCTTTGGATCACTTTCAATAAGAGTTTTGGAAATGATGTGGATCTATCAATAAAAGATAAATAATATTGCAAAGACATAAATCATGGTGTTATAAGGGATTTCCTAAATTCTACACTGAACTGTAGATTTTTGGCTCCAATAGACAACTCTTGCTCTTCTAGGGTTTTTCACCTAAAAGGAGAGAGATAGGAGCTAAAATGCTAATGGTTCATTCAAATTATCCAATGTGTGATGTTGTATAACCTAAATGAAGCTAAATAAATGCAATTGACATATTTAAATGAATGAAAATGAATGTAAAAGTGATATTTAAGCTATGTTTGAAAACACATTGTGTAATGAAACAATGAACTAAATGAAGAAAATATGTAGAACAGAAAGAAAAGGGATGAATCTGAGTGCACCTGGGTGAAGTATGATGAATCTAGAATGTTATAAACGCTAACTGAAATCACTGATTTTTCACAGTGGGACTCATTCGCCCAGGGTGGCGAATTATTCCTCCTCCTGGTGAAAAACTGTCGAAAGCAAGTTTTTGTCTGTCGAGATCCAGAATATAACAAAATTCAGATTTCTAGTCCTAAGGTGAGACTCATTCGCCATAGGTGGTGAATCAGTCCTCTCCCAAACTTTTGAAAAACCAAGAGACAACTCTACAACACCAGATCTGGAAATCATTGCTTGTTGTGTTGTCAAAGTCAATTCTGCAGGAAATGGACAGAAAAACTTCTCCAAGCTTGAAATAGACTTAAGTTGACTTGAAGCACCTAGTTGACTTGTAAACTAATCTTCAACACCAAAAATATTGTCAAATCTGCATACCTAGGTCTGCAAACAAACATGCAAAAGGGAAAAAATGGTTTAAGGTTAGTGAATAAGGGTTTTCCTTGGTCAAACCCCACTTTTGATAATCAAACCTTTTATAAAATATTGAAATGCAAAGGAATGATAAACTAACAACATGCAAATTCTATCAACTTACCAAACCCTTGATGATGCAAGTCTGAAGTAATGTCAATGGTTGCTTCAAAGTGCTTGAATAGTGCTTGAAGAGATGTTGTAAAATGCTTGAATGCTTGAAATGTGAGATGGAAAGCTTGAATGGATGAGGAGAATGTAGGAGATGTAAAATGAGGTGAAAATCACTTATTTATACACACTTGTGCCTTAGTTACCCATTCATACCTCGTCACAGGCCAACATCAAGTATTTTTTAATAAAATACCAAAAGGAAATTTAAAATATTTTGAATTTGGGGCCAAGGGGGACTCATTTGCCACCCATGGCGAATGGGTCCCACCTAGAACCTAAAAATGTGTGTCAGGAAATATGTTGTATTTAATGTTGTTTGTCAGGATAATACTCAAAAATACACTTAATTAAGCATATGAGACCATAAAGGGGACAAATAAAGCATGAGAAAGGGATAAATAGTGAAAATATGCCTAGAAAAGCGTGAAAGCTTGTTACAAGACTTTACAACACTTCAAAATAGGACTTGATGAATAAAAAGGTGATTTTTAGGTGAATTGTAATTAATAGAGTCTAGAAGAATGTAGAAATGTCTTACAACACTTCACAACACCTTCACAAGACATCGTTCTTTGAGTTTTAGTACCTAAATAAGCATGTGCAAGTCATATTGCAACATAAAATCAAAGCAAAATAGTTCCAACACCATGAAACAAGACCTAAAAGGCCATGAAAATGACAAGGGGCCATTTTTTTCCAGCACATTTAGCGCCCACTTTAGTGAGAGGATGAACTTGCTTCAAACTCACACTAAAGTAGCCATGAACATCGAGAGAAGGGTTCAAATTCAGTTACACTAGCAAGATGGAATGACAACAATCAAGAGGGATGATCAAGCCCCTAGGATGAAGATCCCATGGAAAACTAAACATAAGAACAAAGGAACAAAGGAACACACAAGTGTTGAAATGAATTAGATGAAGCTTCAATCATCAATCCAACTAGTTTTGGATTAGATCTAGGCTAATTTTTTGAAAAAGAGAATGTGTACTCACTCTAGGGCCACAAAACTAGTTGTTTGCGAGGTGAGAAATCCCAAAAGGTAAGATACATACGCTAGTTGGTATGCACTCACAAACACAAAAGTGGCTATGGGGAAAAGTCATGCCACTAGGTGGGCTTCCTACTCAACCATATTAAAGTTATACCCATTGATAACTTTAACAAGGCACCACAAAGAAAAAAAAAATCATGAACAAAAATACAAAGGTACCACAGGCATGCAAGTTGTGTTATGCAAGGTGGAAAAAAGGTAAAATGCAAAAATGTAAAATGTAAAGTGTAAAAGTGTAAAATGTTCGAAGGATTCTTGTTTAGTTCATGCAAGGTTAGTCACTTAGGGAACATTGTTTCTAATGTCTCCAAGAGAGGACAAATCAAAGAATAGTATAATCACAACTTAGGGGATGTGGTGCATCGCATTAGGCCACCAAGAGGAATGTAATATGCTGAGATAGGTCACATTTATAAAGGACATCACACCCAATGTCATCCATAAAGTGACAAACGCATTACGTAAATGACAAGGCTACACTAGGAACCAAGAATGCAAATGAATTAATGGTAATGTATTCCCCCCACTTTAAATGAATTTCTACACATCATTCTATGAGAAATTACTTTAAAGTAGAGAAAGGAAAAGAAAAAGCAAAAAGAAAACAAGACATGAGAGCCAATTTAGAAAGCCTTATGTCAAGTCATATGTTTCGAAGGTAAGTTGTGTCATGTCAAGGAAAAAGGAAAGAAAAATAAAAGGGAGTTGCCCCCTAGAAAATAAAACACCCCAAACACATAAGGGATCTATGGATTTGGGGTTAGTATGTTCGTTGCTGCAATGTTTTTATGAAAGATTGTGGAACTATCATCATTCCCCAAAGCACATAAAACTGGTAGAATGACACAAGGAGAGAAAAAACAAAGGAAAACAAAAGTCTGTTTTAGGTCAACATGGAAGAGACATTGTTGCCTCAACACTTTGTGTCATCCCCAAAAGGAAAAACACAAGCGAAAAAAAAATGAAAAGGCGAAAGAAAATGAAAAAGCTTTTGGGTCAACATGAAGGATACATTTCAGTCTCAATGCCTTGCATCATCCCCAAAAGGAAAAAACAAAACAAAAAGAGAAAAAGACAAAGACCTTGTGGGTCAACATGGAAGAGACATACGGTGTCTCTACACTTTACATCATCCCCAAAAGGAAAACACAAAACAAAAAAGCAAAAAAGACAATGTACGACATATAGAAGAAGAAAGATACAAATAGAAGAAGTGTATGAAGAGAGGGAACATCAAACACACGATACGAGGGAACATGATACGCACATGGAAAGAAAAATAAAAAGAGAAAAGAAACAAAAAGGCTACTTAGGCGAATGCAAGTCAACTATCTAACAAGTCATTTGCCTCCCAATCATGTTCAGTATAATGTGAGGGAAATTGACTGTCCAAAGGCATAATTGCAAGCGTTGAACTAGGAGTTGTACCAAGTTCTTCACTTGGTGGAGAGGATTTATCATTTAAGCTCCTTGTAGATGAAAATAAAGAGTTTAAATCATTATGCACTTCTTCATCTATTTTTTCTATCGTCGCATCATCATCATCATCATCATCATCATCAAGATTAATGACAACGGGAGGATGAAGGATGATTTCTAAGGATGGATGTATCAAAAGTTGAGGTTGTTGGATTGGTTCCTTTTGTTGCAAAGGTTGCACTAGACTATCATGTGGTAGGTCAAGAGAAGGAGGGTGGTCATTTATTACTTCGTTCAAAGGTAAAGGTTGATTTTCTTTATCTTCTTCTATGCGAGATTGATAAGCAAGGAGATGACGACGATGCCTTCGTTCCATAGCACTATGGTTCCATTTAATTTTGTTTTGGAGTTGTTGAGGTGTAAGAATGGATT
>VDFB02271358.1:831427936-831535589 GCA_007258455.2 Sequoia sempervirens | reverse complement strand
ATGTGGAACAATGCCTTTGATATGATTGATTAGATCTTGAACACTACATCACCATATTAGATCAAACAACATGCATGATGCAATAAATATTTGACATGATGATAGGACTCTTGATTGCTGCGATAATTTTCAATAAATTTGCCCTTGAAATGCCTTGAAAATGCTCTTGAATGCTCCTATAATGGTCACTTGAATGCTTTAGGCAGTCTCTTGAAATTCTAGGTGAAACTAAGTGAAATAAACTTGTATTTATATGTCTTAAGATTAATTCTCAAAATTCAAATATCACAAGTTGAAATTGAATTGTGGATTTGAAATCATTAAAATATTTCCAAAAACATATTTTAAAGGTGGGTCCTAGGTCTAAGTGAGGAGCGAATGGGTCCTAGAACACACATTGCTCAGTGTTAAACATTATGTTAAATTAGGGCCCTATATTGAAGTGAGGATCCATTCCCCCTATGGAAAATGGGTCCTAGGTCACTTACTTAGGACACACATCTTCCAAAGTTATGTGTTGTGTAATGGAATTTATGAATGTCGGGTTTTATCCTTCGAAAATGTAATTAATTAGGATTGGATTTGAATTAAAGGGTACAACTAAGGTCAATTAACCTCAATCAATTAATAAAGCCTTAGATTAATGTGATAGTGTAAAGATACACTTTACAACACCCTTTAAATAAGGCACAATTAGGTCCATTTTGTTAAAAAGGGTCCTAAACTTAATGTGAATGTGTAAAACACATTACAACACTAAATCATGGCAACATTAGGCTCATTTTAATATTAATTATTCTCAAATTAAGTGTGAAAAAGGGATATACTTTCCATTACTACATTTTTTCCCCACTTTAGTGAGAGTATGACCCCATGTTAAACTCACACTAAAGTATACATTCAAGACACTTATGTATGCAACAATGATAAAGATACACAATCATACACCATCAAAGACTAGGAAAATCAAGCCTAGATTGTCCAATGCGATGTGGAACACATCTAAGCCACTTTTTCCTAATTAAGTGACAAAAAAAGATACTTTTTCCTACACTACATTAATCCACTCATTACAATTGAGGAAGTCCCCCATCTTGAGCTTCCAAAGCTTAAATTCTATTTCATTGAATCTCTCCACCTCCATTCTAGCAATACATGCCATAACTATATCTTGAAATAAGATTAACTACAAAAAGCTCTTATCAATAAAATGATTAATATTAAAATAGGCCTTGCTCTTCTCATAGATCAAAAAATTTGTCCATGCTTTGATAATAAACATGAAAATAAATATAAAAAAAATTTCTTCTTAATCTCATGAAAAAAATTAGTAGCATATGATTTTAAAACATATTTATATTAACCAAATATGGACAACAATAGTAAAATAGATTTCAATTAACCAAACCTAAATATAGGCATACAATATTACATGTCACTAAAATTACAATACATGTACAAGAAATCCATATGGGTGTATAATTTCACATATTAGTAATACAAAAATATATCTACAAAATTTCCATATAGGTGTAGAACAAGAAAAGTGATCCTAGATCCAATTAAATAACTAGGATTATCCCCTTTTCACTTTGGCTCCACATTCAAACATAAACCAGCTACTATTTTATGATTGAATTCCTGCTACAAGGGAGAGCCAACCTCTTAGGGTTTATGTTTTTCTTGAGTTGTAAAAGAGATAAATTTGACATGTGTTTTAGCAAACTAATTTGACATGTATCCCTAAATCTGAAAATTTAATTTATCACATATATGAAAATGGAAAGTTGTAAAACAAATTTAGATTTGAGTCTAAGACAGAGAAAAACCAGTGATAGAAATTTGGAGTTGTTTTGCAAAATCAGGGTGTGGGGCGCCCTAGATTGGCCTCCTCTTTTTATGGATTTGCAAAGTTTGAACCATAGGTTATGGTCTGCATTGTGTTTTCTAATGCAGTCTTTTGTTGAAACTCCCAGATTTGACCTGCACACATGAAAAGAGGGGAAAATGTTGTGTTGTATTAGGGCTTGCCTAAGTCAAACCCTATTTTGGTATTTCTACCTCTATGTATAATAATTGATCATGATCAAGAGTTTACACCCTAGACTAGGTAGAGGCTAAAACAATAATAATCGATTGAAATTGATAAACGAAAAATGACAATATTACCTTGATGTGAAAACCTTTCAAGAAGAGATGCCACACTATAAGTTGATTGATGGATGCCTTGATTTCTTGATAGAATTGTAAAAGGTTAGTTCCTAAAACACAATAGCTTGCTGTAGATAACACGTAGAGGATCACTCAATACTTCTCCATAATTGTAATTCATAATAACTTCTCATTCATAATTGCCTCCCTGCATGTTAATTGCTTCATTCTTCTTGATGTCTTGCAAACTTGAACTTGATTGATGAAGGTGTTGTAATAATGCTACTAATTTTGCCCTTGACCTTGACTAATTTTAGGATCCTTTATTTTCTCAATATATTTTCTATCTCCCATTAGGATTTCAAATGATAAAAAAGACTAGTATTTATATGAAATTCTTCTAATTTCATGAAAATCAAATACCATGGCCAACAAATGAAATTATAAATTCAAATAATAAAATACTAACATCGTCATATTCAAATTGGAGCCAAAAAGAGGTGGTCTAGGGCATGGGGTTCCCTAGACCAAACCCATTCTTTTTGGGGTCCAAAGTGTTGGGGGAAAATATTAAATGCTTACTTTCATTTCCCATTGTTTGAATTTCTAAAGATATTTATAAAACATGTAATTAAATGCATAATTAGGTCCAAACACATAAGATGGAGCTAAATCTAGTGTGAAATTATCAAGGGTGACAATTTTAGACACTACATTTAGCCCCCACTTTAGTGAGAGTATGAACTTACACTCAGGCACACTAAAGGATGGATAAGCCAAGAAGGGTTCAATTATCCAAACATTGAATAGATAAGATGACATTGAATCTGGGGGATGTACTAGCCCCTAGATTCAAGATCCTATGGAAAACCAATATAAGGACAAATGAACACACATGCACAAAGTTAAATACAACATGAAAAACATAAAGCATACATGATGAAAGTATGATGCACAATAGTCACAATGTAAACATAATGAAGAAATAAAGAGAACACACAAAAGACACAACCTGCAAACCAATATCATACACAAAGTAAATACAACAAAGACATAAAGTAGACCCATAAAACAAATAATAAAAGTATAAACACAAGGTTAGTACTAAAACACATTCAAGTAAGGCAAAGAGACCTTAGTCTTAAATTTGTCAAACACATTCAAGTAAGGCAAAGAGACCTTAGTCTTAAATTTGTCTCAAATACCAAACGTCATCCATCAAATGTGATAGAAAAATTGGTCCTCTCATATGGATGCTAAATCACTCATGAAGCACTTGTCTTCACTAGCAAGCAAGGTGTGTTATGCTAGGTGGCCACATAAAAATATTCAAGTTCATGAATTAGCAAGCTTTGTTATGCCAAATTTATAGAATTTTTTGATCATCATGATTCAAGGAGCACATAAAGGTTTAACATCACGAGGGAAAAATGAATGATTAATGTCACAAGGGACAAATTCATAACCACATCTTAGAGGGAATTATAAATAACACCACCACTAAAGGGGTATTCCAATAATTCAAATCTCACAAGACGTCTATGAAATGGAAAGGGTGATATGCCCCCCCTTAAAATGTCAACATATTTGCTATGTTGGTATTTTAAGGAAAAAGAGGGGAAGAGGGGATTCTTGAAAAGAATACACACCTCCCAAAACTAGTTATCCTTTCCCTCCAAGTGTAAAGACAAGAAAAACCATGCTAGAAAGAAATATGATTGCACTTAGGATTGTACCACCATGAATGACAATGAGCAAACACATGAAGCTAAAAATGCCACATAGTGAGGAGAAACACCATAGAGGAGAGATTGTTATTGTTTAGAGTGATTAGGTGCATCAACACATGGAAGAGCACCACAATTAAAAAGTTGTATTTTACTACTCAAGGCTTGGGATTCATTGGTGGAATGACCATGCACTCGATAATATGCACAAAAAGAGTAATTAATATAAAATTTCTTATGGTTTGGTGGAGGAAGAGTAATCAAGTGGGCTTTGAGAAGTCTTGAAAAACAATATTTTTCTCTGAATAAGGAGTAGGAGACAATTTTTTCTCTTGTGAATAAAAGATTTCTCACTTACCACATGATGTTTTAAATATAGTAGATGATAGTGTTGCAAGTATGAGCAAGTTTGGTGGTGTTGTCATTGATGTCAACACAGTTCAGTATGTTGCAGATTGTACATGCATGGTTGAGATGTTGTTGAGATGTTGTGAGTACATGGAGCTATCATTATAGTGTTGTACATGTGTTGGTTTGATAAGGCTCCAAGTTCTTTTGAGAAAATTAAATAAAGAGAAAAAAAATGTTGAGAGTGTTTAGAATGTGCTCCGGTATGTGCTCTACATTTCCCCTATGTTGATCCTATGCTTGTTCGGACCTGAAGGTTTGATAATGGTGATTTAGTGGTGATATATCCTGAGCTTTAGCTTTTGGTGTGATGGTATGTGAAAGTTACGTTCACCGGTATGTGAACTGTTTTGACATAGTTGGTATTCTGTGGTCTAGGAGAAATATTGTTGCTTTGCAATTTTTCTTTGTTTTGTTTTAGATCTTGCGGTTTTGGAATATGTCTTGTGAACGTATTTTCTATGCTTTAGCAAAGAGGTTTGAAAATTGCTGATCTAGAAGTCATGTTTTAGTAGTTCAGTGTGAAGTTTATATAGTCCAGATGGACTGGTGAAAGATGTTTAGTGGTTGAAGTTTTTTGTTTTTACTACGAATGTATCTAGAAGATTATGAGATGTATTCTCGTGCTTAAGGAAGGGTGTTTTGGCATCTATGTGTCATCTTCTGGTTGGGAAGCATGTACATCAATGCTTATTTGTGTTTTCATAGGTTTGGCCGACTTGGTGTTTAGACTTCATTCAAAGAATAAAATTTAATTAAGGAAGTGTGTTTTTGATCTTGAAAAATGTTTTTTATTGGTCTACTCTTATTCCTTTCCACCGCAGGAATTTTGAGTTGCCGACCTATTTTGAATTTATGAAATGAGGTATTTGTGGCTGACCTTGGAGAAAGTTTCTAAGGTTGAGGATGGTATAAAAGCAAGTCAAAGTGTGAAGAGTTGTATGACAGTGTGATGCAAAGTGACAAAAGTGAGCCACAAATCATAAGAGCAGAAGTGTGTGTGTGAGTTGTAATAGCAATTTTTTGAAGTGTGTTGAAGGTAGTGAGCTGAAGGTTTCTGTAATCCTATGGATGCGCATTAATTGCTGTGGTGGAGATTTTGTTCTCTTTTGTATCTGTAGGAAGTGAGCCTCCCTATTGGATAGTGAGTCCTTTTTATAGGCAGTGAGCTTTTTTATTTGGAAATTAAGTCCTCTTATGGGTAGTGAGCCCTTAGCAGTGAGCCTTTGTTCTATAATATTTTATATTGTGAGCTAACCCTCACTGTGGTTTTTCCCTCATTGGGTTTTCCACGTAAAAATTTGGTGTTCATTGTGTTGATTTGCATTATGTTATTTGTGTTTCATGCTCTTACTTAATAACATAATAGTGTGGCTATGAAATTAATAAGTGTTGAAGTTTTAAGTTTGAATTGTGTGACAACTGATTCACCCCCCTCTCAGTTGTCCTATGCTTGTTTGCACTTGTTTAACAAATAGAGTATTGAGACGTAGATGAAGGAGAGGAAGGCTGGAAACCTAAACCCTTTTTTTTAAAGGTATGCCATAGAATTCACATGATTGTTGAATCCTTGTTCCATGTTATCATTATTATCCTTTTTTAGAAATAATTTTATATCTGAGCCCATAACACTTTTCCAACTCAGATTGATAAGTCTTACAAAATTCCTCATGAGAAGAATTGATTCTTTTGCAAGAATGTAAATACTTTTAAAGTTTTATAAAGTTAGGCATCACCAACACATGAGGGAAGAAAGCTAAAGATCCCCCATCACAATCATGGGGTGATGTTTTGTTGATGTAGAACAATATTGAGAAAATAAAACACAAGACTACTTAGGTTTAGATTGTGAGATTTTGTACTCTCCAATAAAGGAGGGTGTAAAATATAGTGAACCCCAATCATCACCAAAATATGTGTTTGAAGATGAAGCAATACTATGAGTGTCATTTGTATTCAACTCTTTGGACTTTGATAGTGATATTTTAGACTCCCCATTGAAATGAGGTGTAAAATCTATCAACCCAAATCATCACCCAAGAACACATTCATAGTATCATTATCCTTGGAAGGTAATAGCTCAAGTTTTGAATATGGAATCAAAGTATTAAGAGAGTTAAAAGTGTTATGTTCAATTTCAATTTATGAATTATAACTTTTTTCATTTTCTTTAATCATATATATCTTGTTATTATATTCATACTTCATCTCATGGTGAAGAGTAGATAGGTCTCCTTTCATGGCATGAATCCACAATCTACCTAGGAGAAGATTATATGAGAGAGTATCTAGCATGAAATGGACAAGGGTAGGGAAAGTCATGGGCCCTACCTTAATGGGTAGTTTTATTGTCCCCCAAATTTATGCCTAGTAACATTATCAAAACCACAAATAACAAGATTAACATGTTATATGAGTTTCTTATCCACACCAAGTTTATCTAGAAGATCAATATTACAAACATTAAGACCCAATCTATTGTAAATATGTGTATGTCTAACCCTAATTTTATTAATGGTAGCACATATCATTAGAGCTTCATGTTTGTTTTGGACCTCAAGCGAAGGTATTTCATATTAATAGAAAGTAATATCCAACTTTGTTTCCTATGTACAATCAAAAAAGGATACTAAATCATTTGGTTTGACAAAAGGTGAGATATTAATCTTTTGAAAAGCCTCTTGGAGCATCTTGTGGTATGTAGGTGATGTTTGAATCAAGTACCAAAGGGAAATATTGGATGGAATATTATGAAGTTGCCTGACAAGATCATATTATTTACCACTACATTGAGGAAGAATAGGTGGAGGTGGAAGATATGGCTAGGGTAATGGAATGGATGTTGGCATTTGTTTTGGTTGCTTATTATTTCTAATGTTATATGTATGAACAACTGCATGATAACTTGGTTAATTCAACAAATCTTGTTGTACATGGTTACTAGTGAGTTGTTTTCCAAAGTTTAGGATATGACCATAAGGTTTGGGAGGTCCTATAATGAGAGGTGGTTTAACAAGACCAATTATTAGAGGATTTTTAGGAGGTCCAATAATCAAATGTGGGTTGACAATTTCAGCTTGTTGGAAATCTTCTATCAATGGAGAACCTAATGTTAATTTTGAACCTTCATCTATACAAGTCACCTTACTATCATTTGGAAATGTATCAATTATTTCATCCTCTTGTACCACAATATCTTCCCAAGTAGGAGAGGTAATGAGAGGGAAACAAAAATAATTCTCATGATTCTCAATGATTTGGTCCTCTCGCACCAAGATACCCTCACAAGTAGGAGAGATATTGGGAGAAGAACTAACATGATTGTCATCATTGTTAATGATTGCATCCTCTTGCACCAAAACACTCTCACAAGTAGGGGAGATGTTGGGAGAAGAACAAAGATTAGGCGAAGTGTTGTTAATAAATGTGCCAATGATTTTATTTTGTTCCTTCACAATGTTCTCATAGGTAGAAAAAATATAGGTAGACAAGCCATGCTTTACTATATCAAAACCACATCTTTGAAAAGAAAACGTTTTATTTGTCCTTATGGATCAAACTAGTGATGCAAAAAAACTAGAAAAGTTTTAGAATAGGAACCAGGTTTGGACAAAGACCACAAGCAAAGATGTTCATAGAAAATTTTAGCCCAAACTGGTTGGAGAGCGGCGCTATGCACCCTAGACTAGACAGGTATTTTTAGAAGCCATCAACAATGTTTAAGGGTCTCAAGTTGTAGAGGTTTAGGTCTGGGGGTAAAAAGAGTTTTGGAAATGCACAAAAACCTTGTTTTTCTATATGAAGCATAATATGCATGCAATTTTTGAAATGGAATATGTTCAAATGTTAATTTTTTAGAAATTGAAATACTATAATTGACTGATTTTTCCAAAAGTACAAAAAAAATGTTTTTTGATCTTTTGAAATAAAAATACTATGCAATTTTTTCATGTTTTTAATGTTTTTCACTAAAATTTACATGCATAAATAAAAAAATAATATTGAAATTAAATTTCTCAATGAAAATAAGTTAGATCTAAGCCCTACACAAGGAAAATCAGATTTGAAATTATGCAATTAAATTCAACATATTTTTTAATTTTTGCTTTTTAATTTTGATGAACAAACAATGCCAGTTTATAGTTTTTGAAGATGAAATAAATGTAAATTATAACTAGATCTTCAAAGCACCTAGATTTTAAATTAATCTTCAAAATTTATGCAATGAAAATAAAAAATTACAAATGAAAAATTGATATGTCAGGTTCACCAAAATGTTAAGTAGGAAAGGTGATCCTAGATCCAATTAGGTTAACTAGAATTATCTCCTTTTTACTTGACTCAACATTTAAACATAAATCTACTAGGGTTTTATATTTCGATTGCTACCACAATGGAGAGCCACCTCCTAGAGTTTATATTTTTCTTTAGTTGTAAAAGAGATAAATTTGATGTGTGTTTTAGCAAAGCCAATTTGACATGTTCCCTAGATCTAAAAATGTAATTTATCATATAGACAAAAATGAAAAGTTGTAGAACAACTTCAAATATGAGATTGAGACACCAAGAGGAACCTCTGATAGAAATTTGGATCTGATTTGCAAGGTCAGGGGCGTAGGGTGCCCTGGACTAGCCTCCTCTTTTTTTTTATTTGCAAAGTTTGAATTATAGGTTATGGTCTGCATTGTGTTTTTCAAAATAATCTTTTGTTGAAACTCCTGGATCTGACCTACACACATGAAAAGAGGGGAAAAGGTTGTATTGTATAGGGGATTTCCTAAGTCAAACCCTATTTTTGTATTTCTACCTCCACATACAGTGATCGGTGATGATCAAGTGGGCATGCCATAGGCTGGGAAGAGCCCAAAACAACAATAATTAACTAGAATTGATAAATGACAAAATATAATGTTACCTTGATGTGGAAACCCTTGAATAAGAGACACCACACTACAAGTTGATTGATTGATGCCTTGATTGCTTGATAGACCTACAAAAGGTTAGTTCCTAAAACACAATAGCTTGTTGTAGATAACATGTAGAGGATCATTTAATACTTCTCCATAATTGCATGTCATAATAAATTCTCATTCATAATTGCCTCCTTGCACATAAATTGCTTCATTCTTCTTGATGTCTTGTAAACTTGAACTTGATTGATGAAGGTATTGTAATAATATTGCTAATTCTTCCCTTGACCGCCCTTGACTGATTTTAGGATCCTCAATTTGCTTAATAGATTTTTTTAGCTCCCATTAGGATTTCAAAATGATGAAAACTACTAATATTTATATGCAATTCTTCTAATTTCCCAAAAATAAAATACCGATGGCCAAAAAAAGAAATTGGAAATTCAAATAATAAAATATTGCCATTGACATATTTAAATTGGAGCCAAAAAGAGGTGGTCTAGGGCGTGGGGCACCCTAGACTAGACCTATTCTTTTTCAAGGCCCAAAGTGTTGGAGACAAATATTAAATGCTTACTTTCATTTCCCATTGTTTTATTTTCTGAAGATGATAAAACAAGTAATTAAATGCATAATTAGGGGTCCAAGCACATAGGGGGAGCTAAAACTAGTGTGAAATTGTCAAGGGTGACAATTTTTGATGTTACAATAGACATACAACAAACAAACCTAATGTAATCACTTCCATCTATGAGAAAAGAAGAGATCACGAGCTGTCTTTGAGTGTCAATTAGATGGAGAGGCATATGATGATGGTTACTTTCAAATCTGTTGACCCAACCTTGTCTCTAAACTATTTGATGCAGGGGCATCACATTTTTGGTGTGGAAAATTTTGGTTTGTTTTTGGTTTTCCTAAATTTTGTGGTTTTCTTTTGTCCTTTTTTTTGACATGTGGCAACATTGGAGAGGCAGTGAACTACTCCTTTGAGGCATTGTGCTTTCTTGTGGTAAATGGGAGAGAAAGATTGGACAAGAAGAAGCATCGCCTAGGTGTGTGTGTGTAAGTGACTGTCAAGAAAGGGACAAGAAAAAGTTATGCTGAACCATCAAATTGTTCCTGGAAGAGAGTCCCACATCTTTTCCTGAGGAAAAGAAGGCTGTGTTATTGAATGCATGAGAAAGAGGGTGAGTGGTACAGGAGTAATGAAGGTTGCTAGAGAATAAGGGGGCATTGGCAGGGGAGAATAGATGTGGACAACGCCCAAAAGAGTTTAAGAGTTCTTGTGTTCTATATTTGCTCACTTGGTGACAGACAACTTCAAACAATGAGCTTTCAATTTGCTAATAGAGACATACAATAGAAGTCTTTTTCTAATCGATGGTGTTTAATGAACTTTCAATCTGCTAATAGAAATAGGGATGAATTGATTTCTATTATTGTTGCCTTGATAAGAATTGTATATATTGTTTTGGGCATAGTATATTGAGACTGGGCAATTCAGATTTTCATTTCCTACTGTTGCTTGTAGTGCACTGTTTATTAACCCTAGATTGACTCATTTAAATTTGTTATTGGCAAGTAATATACTCTTTAGTATTGATGCCATTCCTTCTTGGCTGTTGATGTATGTTTCTTGAACATGGAGCGAGTTCTTTTAGCTTTGGTGATTTTCTTTTAGATTTTCTATAATGAAATGAAAATTTTTAATGATGTCCACGAGGCCAAAGAAGCCTATGGGACCCAAGAGCAACACAAGAGCCCCAAAAAAAGGCCCTAAACAGACTGCAAACTCCGTTCGAGATCAGTCCTTCTGTAGTGAATTTTGATGATGAAGTTTGCAGTTTTGTCTAACCTTGATTCTTCAAACAGGGTATTTAAATTATCGACCTGCACGATGTCCCCATAGCTAGTCCGGATGTCTTTATATGTTGAGCACTCCATGGTGAAATTCCATTCCATCTCCACCATACCCATGTTACAAAATCAACATTTTCTATTTTCCCACTCCTCTTTAGGAACCACTCACTTGCCCGTTTCACACCTAAGATGATGTGAACTAGTACGGAATTGAGCAATCAACATTTTTGCTCTCCATTTGATATTCACACCTATATAGGCCTTTTCTTCATGGTCCCTCGTGGGATTGAATTCTTTGATATAATAATCCTTTTTATGCCCTACTTTTTTCATCCATATAGCATATTTAAATTTTTCTCTCACATATTTTTTTATTTCTTCATTTGTGTTTGGGCATTCATGCATCTCAACATCCTACTTTTTCATCCATTTGATATTTTGTTTCATCCAGGTGTTCTTTCTTCTAGTTAGCTCTTCTTTCACAATTAACTTAGGCCAATGATGACTCTCTATATTCTAGACCTTCTTTAGGTAGCTTAATAACCGAATCATCACCAAGGCCTCCAAGGGAAAAGTACCGGTCTCTGCCAATAAAATCTCATAAGGCATTGTAGTCTTAAGCTTGTGGCTGCTTATAATTAGATGTTTTTGAATTATTTTCACTTGTCTCCATTTTTGGTCTGACATATTGCTGCCCCAAATTTCACACCCATATAGAATCACCGAAGTGACAAGAAGCCCAAAAAGCGTTCTTTTAGTTTTCCAGTCCCATAATTCAACATTTCTATATCTATTTTGCAAAGAGTATAGCGCTTTCCAACCTCCCTGAATTCTTTTTGCTCTACATGTTTTCCAGCTGAGTTTGTTGTGAAAATCAAGCCCAAGGTACTTGTACTCGTCCACTATTTCCAATGGCCTACTTTCAAAGAGAAATTCAATTTGCTATTTTTTCCTTCGCAGTGAGAAGATCATTATTTTGGTTTTGCTAGTGTTCACTTGCATCTCGACCTCTTGACAAAATGATTCAAGAGCCTTCAAATGCTTTCTCAAATCAAGCGTAGTTTTAGCAATTAAAATGAGATCATCAGCATATAAGAGCAATTTTATTACAAAGTTGGCCAAATGAATGCCTTTCCCACCAACCTTGTCTAACCATTCTTCCAACTTATCAATGTAAAGCCCAAATAACATTGGGGAAAGCGGGCAACCTTGCTTGACACCAACATCGCTGCCAAAGGATTCTGACATACCATCATTGGTTCTGATTTTAGCTCTAACCTGCTTGTAGAGCCTATGAACAACTGCACTAAGCTCATGTAGAACTCCCAAATCCTCCATTCTCTTCCATAACTTACCCCGCGGAACCGTGTCAAAGACTTTTTTAAAGTCAACAAAGCAGCAATAAGCTTCATCGCCTTGAACATCCCAAATTTTCTCAATCAAGAATCTAAGGGTAACTCCATGGTCAATAGTGGAATGTTTGGGCCTAAAACCAGCTTGTCCCTCAGCCCTTTTTCCCTCTTGTTCAGCCCAACTGCTAATCCTGTGCTCAATCATGCTTCCAAAAAGTTTTCCTAGAAGAGGGTTAATCATAATAGTGCGGTAGTTTGATGGGTTATTTATGTCACCACTTTTGTGCAAGGGAATAATGACACTAGTGGTCCATCCTTCCAGAAAACCTTCTTGAATAACCCTATTGAAAATACCCCTGATACAAGGTGCAAGGACCTCGATACCCCACTTTAAATGCTCTGCTTGTAGCCCATCAATATCTTGTGCTTTCCCTCCTGCCAACCTTCTTATGCCTTGACTAATATCTTCTATGGTGAACAATTCGATGGCTGTGTTGATTATTGGAGGTCTATGTTTATCTTGCTCACGCTCATAGAGAAGTTTTGCATAGTCTAGCCATTGCGAGCTTGTAATATTATTTTCCATTTGTTTTCCTTTTTGTTGTAGCTCCTTCCAAAATTTTTTGGGGTTGTTCTTTCCAAGGGTGATAAGCTCCAATCTTCTTGTACTTACATATTTTTCTTTTTTACTTCGTATCACCCTTTCATACTCTTTCTTGTTTTCTATTGTCATTCCCTCTTCACGAAGCTTCCTTTTTGTTAACTTGCACTCTTCATCGAACCACGGGTTTTTTGGGAAAATATTTGCATTTCCTCTCTTGGGTTTACTCCTCTTACACTCATCTAAAGCTTTGTGTACTAGAGGAATCAATGTGTTCTTGTTTATTGAGTGCTGCTTTATGTAATCTAATTTTTTTCCAAATTCCTGAGAGATTTTTGAGGGCATCCTTGAATATTTTCTGATTTTCTTGAGTCATGAGAATCCTTCCTTGCAGGGGTGCTTTCTTCTTGCTGATAAGGTTTTGCTCTCCTTGCTGCTTGATTATGTGGATGCCAAGTTTTACATATATTGGATTGTGATATGATTTCAACTCTATTGGACATTTACCAATCACTAGCTCCATTATCCTTGTTGTATAGTTACGAGATAGAATGACATAATCCACAACGCTTTGTCCATTTGAGGTCTTACAAGTGATGTTGCCCGATCTCGACCATGATCTCATACCATTGCATATTACCAAGTTGGATAAACTGCATACTCCCAACAATTCTGCCCCAAAGTGAGTGACATTACATTTATTATCTTGAGAGGTTCATTCCCAAAGTTGATGGTTCTCTTCTTCCAGCCATAGCGGATCATCTTTCTCTTTATCTTTTCTTTTCAAGTTAAGAGCTTGAGTGTTAGCTGTCCTAGCATTAAAATCACCTATTAATATAACTTCTCCCATAGTGTTAAACACCAAAATGTATTTTTGAGAGAGGCAAAGGGGTCTTCACGGTCTAGACTCCTTTTCTTATAGGATTTGGAGCCTCTTGGGGCGAAGTAGCAAGCAACCAATCTAATTGCAGTCTGATTTTCTGTTATTTTTAGCCATATGTACTGTTTGTTTGGGTCTTCTTTCTCTACTTTTATATTTTTGTCCCATGATTCTTTGATTAGGACTGCAACTCCACCATGACAATTTCCATTTTCCATTCTCTCATTCCAAATTGAGATCTTTTTATATCCTTCAAAATCTGGAATTTTACACCCTTCATGTTCATGAGTCTCAGTAAGGATAATAATGTCTTTTCCAACTGCTATGGGCCCTAAACCAGGTCCTCTTCTCCAAGGATAACCTCTGCAATTCCAACTTACCATAGATAAATATTCCTGGGGGGCCCCGAGTTCCTATTTTTGATGTGTGACTCTGTCACTAACTTGGGCTTTACCATTTTGCAACCAAGCCCATTTACCTTCACTTCTTGTTGTTTTTACCTTTTCCCACTCTTTTCACCTTTCTTCTTGCTATGTTATGGTTAGGTCCTCGTCAAGGTAGATTTGTGTACCTTTAAGGAACCTCTTGTTTCTTAATAGCGCATTTTTGTCCTCAAGTTTCCCCAAGGTAACTCTTACGTGCCTATTCTTGCCACCTTCCATCCATTTTCCAATCCTATTTGCCTGCTGAATAATCCCTGACCATTGAATTTCATCCTGAAAGAAATCCCTTGCCAACTCTTTTGTATTTTCTTTCTCACCATAGTCTTTTAGCCCTTTGAAAATGACATTCATAGTCCTATCATTTTTGTCCTTTTCCTCTCTTAACTGCCTCCTAACTTGCTTTTCTATAATGTCTCTTTGTGAATCTAATGGTTCTCTTACTACATGAGCCCAAGATTTGGCCTCTTCTAATTGATCCCTTAGTTGCTCTTCTTTTAATTTGATGTTGTTCATTATTGATTGCATTTCCTTTAACTGTGAATTATTGCTTTCAACTACCTCTTTTGGCTTACTTGTGCTTGCTGCATCCATTTGAACTAAAACTTGTCTTATCGATAATAATTCTCGTTCTCCTTTTGCCATGGAGATTTGCAGTTTGTTTATCTGTTCTTTGAGCAAATTTTTCTCCCTTGTTAACTGCCAATTGTCTTCTATGACCTCTTTCACTTTGGTGCTTTCATAGAGCTCTCTTGTTTCCAAGGATTGGAGTCTCTTCTTCATGTCCATTAGTTCATTGACATATAACTCAGAGGACCACATAAGTGGCGTTGTGGTTGGGCTGTACGTATCAGAGTTAACTTCCTCCCCCAACGCCTTGTCTACGTGAATGCTTTCATCTTCATTTTGCTTCTTTCTTGAGACTATGTGAGATATTGAGCTCACATTTTCTTTTCCTTTAGATTGCCCTGTTTGCTCTTGCTGAAATTTTGTTGTTACAGTTGTATTCTTAGGTTCTATCCTCGGAAGAATTGCTGCAAGCTTGCCCCTCTTTGCCAACTTCAGTTGTATCAAACCAATTGTCACGATTTTTGTTGGTATCATAACGAATAAGTGTGAAAGTGCTGGATAAGTGTGCAACGTGTGCAGTCATCACTATTCTAGAGTTGAACTTGATATAATGAAAATTATAAACATTATAAATAAAAAGTGAATTGTAAAATGACATATAAAAAAAATCACTTACCACATACTCATAATCATTCTAAAACCTTTTTTTCTCTCTTCATTTATAATAGGGGTTTGTTCACGAGTTGGAGTTTTGAAGCCTTGGCAAGCATCAAGGTACAAATAAACTACAAATGAATATCATTAAAATTTTCAAAAATAGACATGTAAAACATAAAATATGATTTGAAAAGCATAAGCCAACTTCCAACTATTAATAGATATTAAACAAAATCCACTTAAAAACTAATTATATTTATATATTTAATCAAATTAAATTACACTAAAAAACACAAACTTACCTCTTCCGCCTAGGTGACGTTGTGGCAGAATTTTATGGACAAATGGCAATGAAAGGCCCATATCACAACATAATCATGCTTGAACACAGTTGTAGACCACAAGTTTGGTTGAGGGATAGGGATATAAATGAATTTTTGAGGCGATTTTTGGTTTTAAGTCAACAAAGCATGACATGATCACTTTATAAGACGAGTGCTTTATAAAACGCTCATGTTATGCTCTCTAGGGGGCCAAAAATTAGGGTGGCCAATTTTTGGTCCCCATCTTTGTGCATTTACCCTTACCCTTCATTCTAGATTTGATAAGGGTTTGTATCCACTCTTCCTTGTGCTTCATTGTTAGGTTTTTGAATTTCATTATATCACAACTATTTATTTGCAGTCTCCCACCTTTGAGTTTAGGATTTACATTTGATTTTCTATATGATTATTTTTTATTTCTCTAATTTTATATTAGATCTAAAATTTACCATGGACCCCTCTTTGTTCTTTGTTAATGATGATTTTATTGCTCATGATGATATCATAGATAATTGTTGTACATCTACATTGATCACTTTCATCATATCTTGCTTAGGTTCCTTGTTAGGGATCATATGCTCTTAATGACATATATTTTCTATTCCTAACTAGGATGTGAATAGTGGTTTTTAGACAAATGTACCTTGATACGTATCTTTATTTTACATGTAAATGATGATAGATCACAAATTCTGTTTATACAATCTTATACTTCTCCATTATAGCATAGTGATGTGATTATCCATTCTTTACATATTGATAATGCTAATGATCCTTGTGAAAGTTTTATTCCTACAAATCATGATTGCCCTATTTCTATACCTCTAGATTTGTGCTCTTTTGATGATCCCTCTTGTGAGGACTCTAAGGATGCTAATTTGTGTGTACTGCATTTCTACATTTATGATAATGTTATGCCTCCTCTTGATAACCTTTTACCATATCACAATTATATCCTATGTTGTGACTAACTTTTTGTAATCCATTGATCATAGTTTGTTGGATCTTCTTTGGCCTATATATTAAGGTTTTGAGATTAATATTGTAAGTATTTTTTGATAGGTCTCTAGAGCATAATTATGTTGCTAGAATTTACCTACATTTAGAGTATTGATTTCCAATGAAATACTAAGGATTTGTGAATATATTGTAATTTTTTTGAGGACTAATACATTGAATGTGTTCTTTAGAGGTTGAATTTTTTTTTCTTATGAGAATTTTCTTAGGATTTTTTTTCTCTTTTTCCTTCCTTCTTCCTTTCTCTTTTGTGATATTGTACTATAAATTCAAATTAATGTAGATATAGTTAACTAGCTCAATGTTACCCTTATTGGATTGGTTAGGAATTTATTGTACTTTCCTTTCATCTACAACCAACACATCTAGTCTACTATCCTCTCTTTTATGCCTACCATTTTTAACAAAACAAATTCTAGACAACTACTTTATTAGATGTTTCCCTCTCTAATAGCATTGCGTTTGAACCCTATAGACAAGTAATTATTTATTTCATTTGGAAAGGGCTAGATATAATTTTATTTTCTAATCTAATTTACTTTTTAGAGGTTAACATATTATTACTCTACTCTAACCTCTCTTTCTAGATAGCTAATCTTACTTTCCTTTTGTAAGAAACCTACAAATCATGCTAAACTGGCTAAAAATTTAAAATAGATTTAGGGCTGGTTGTAAATGCTAAAGGAGTTGGTGATCTCTTCAATTTTGGAAAGTGTTTACATAAGGAGAACAAATCAAACTATGACAACTTCTAGTATATCAACAATATCCATCACACTTTCAACCTCATGACTAAACATGTCAATATAGACACATGCACTTCTATTATGAAATAATTTGAGTGATAATTTATTTAGTAATTTGTTATGAATTATATCATATAATTAGAATAGTATATGATTTTAGTTTATTGAATCTATATCATTTAGCTTCTTAAATTAAAATAAGTTAGTTGGGTTGTTAGTCTAATAGAGGTTTGTTATAGGGTGTTCCTAAAGGGATATGCTAAAAATATATCCTAAATAGTAAGATCATAAAGTTGCAGAAATATTAATTCATTGTGTGGTTCTTATGAGTGTGCTAAACTTGTGAATTTTGTATTGTTAATTTTGATCAAACTTCACATGAACATTTTTTTAAAATTAGTTTTATGTGTTGAGAAGTTTAATGTTAAATTGGAAATTACTCTAATATAAATATTATTATTACTTTTTTCTGAAAATTATAAGAACACCAAAGCTCATCATAGCAACATACCATAAAATATTTTTATTTAATTTAAATAATCTTTAATTTTATTAATAATTTAAGTACACAATTTTATTTTAACATTTTTAATAAAATTTGATATATATATATTTTTTGATAAGCACTACCGAAGGGGTAGCTCATCAGAAAGGATAACATTGCCATACGGTATCATAGGTACAGATAGCATCAGCTATAACCACAAGTGTAGCCATTACTTCTTCTTCAATCAGCCCAGGTTTAGCTACAATGAATTGCATAAAAAAATTGATATAATTATACAAGCACATAAATTTTAATAAATTTATATGTGATATTCTTATAATACATAAATTTTAATAAAATTGTACCAATAAAATAATTATAATATGTTATTTACATTTTTTATATAAAACAAATCTGTAACAATTTGTAAATAGAAAATAGACACTAATCACTATGTGACTTTGATTTATAAACACTTAATTACAAATAATGAACTAAAAATTTGAATCCCATTATTTTAAATTTTTAACATTTGTCTATACAATAATTGTCAACAATTAATTTTTAAATAATTAATAATATTAAATAACATTTATTAATTATTTTTTATTACTATAGTAAACTGGAGAAATTCAAACTACCACTAGTAGCTTATAACTCAATACCAAACATTGAAAGACAAACTTTATAACTATGAGATATAACTATATTACAATCACAATTTGAGATATAGCTATGAGATATATTACAATCACAATTTCGTAGAAAAGTTATTTAAATAAATCATTACTACAAAATAAAATTTTGTTTCAAACTTTTAAGGTATAGAAAATTTCTGTTGTCAGCTGAAAATTATACAGTTAAGTTAGTTACTTGGCAGTTCTTCCAATCTACTTCGAAATATTGCCTGATAATGGTTTGCACTGTTTCTGCAATCTGCAAATATGGGATTCACGCTCCCATGCTGTTGATTTCACAACTCCTGTTGGACGAATCCCATTACTGCTTCAAAAGTTTCTAAATACAAATTTTCTGTTTTCTTTAGCCAATTTTAAAAAAATCTCTAACTACCGATTAGTAGGGAATATATTCATTTGAGAAAAAGAAAATGGGTGCCAGGGATCCTGATGAAGAAGATTCTGCAAATACTACAAGGTCTCCAACTTCTGTGATAGATTATTCTCAAGCCGTGATCTCATATTCTTCAAAGAAGGGTTACCATGAAAGATCTGAAAAAGCTGTGAAAAGAAAAGCTCGTCCCAAAAACGATTTAGAGTCCAGTTATCCTCAGACTGAAGTAAATACAAAGCTACAAAAGACCAAAGAGCGTGCCAGAAAAAACACAAGAAGGTGCTGCCCCAAACCTCTGCATATATTTGTTTTCTTTAGCTTTTTGGTTGCTTTGGTTTCTTCTATAATGTCAACACCCTTGTACATGGAATGGCAATTAAGTAAAGATTACCCATCATCATTTATGCCAAGAATTAGTTGGCGTCATAGTTTCTCAAATGAGTCCAATACTAATTTGGAGGACCTTCAAGGCACATTGGAGAAAATTTCCAGAAAGATAGAGAAATGGTTAGAGAGGCAGCTAGATTTGGCAGATGAGAAGCTGGCTGGAGAGTTGGAGAAATTAAAATCTGAGATGGAGGTGGCCATCAGAGACCATTTTCATGTAGTTGCAATCCAGTTTGATAAAATGGATGAGCAACTGCAAGAGGTGGAAGAGTCTATGAAAATAATCGAAGAAAAGGGTCTCCTTAACCTAACAGAGGTCATGGATCTCATCAACAGTGCTTTGAAAGAAAAGGATGAAGTTGGACACAGGAAGGGTGTGATTAGCTTGGATGATATCAGGGCTGCAACCAGAAGGATAGTCGAAGCAGAGATTGAAAAGCATTCGGCTGATGGGGTTGGAAGAGTGGATTATGCTGTAGCTAGCGGTGGAGGAAAGATTTTAGGTCATTCTGAAGCATACTATCCAGGAGTGGCCCCCTCTTGGAGGCAGGTTTCCAATAAGCTACTTTCCTTGAATCATCCCCTTGCTAGTGGGATACTTAAGCCCGGATTTGGAGAGCCAGGAGGATGCCTTCCTCTCAAGGGCAGTAATGCTTTTATCATCATTGGCCTTAGGACTTCCATTTTTGCTGAAGCAATCAGTGTGGAGCATGTTTCAAAGGTAGCAATGTTACCCCTTTTAGCGTCTTTAAAGTAAATTTTCTTTATTTACTTACAACTTTTGAAGTACCAATCTATTGAACAATATAGATAATGCCAAAAAAAAGAGAGTTTTATCCAAATAATAAAGGTGCAGAGCAACAAAAAGTATTTAAGGATATGAATATATTTTTAGTTGTAGAAGCAATTTCGAAACAAAAAGAAATGAGGGATCTTAAATGAATTTGGTCAAATGGATACCTTTCAATCCTTAATTTTCAGCTGAAGAGGTTTCAGCTTAAGACTCGTACTCCCATATCAAACAACAAAAATGATCTTGTGGATGATATAAAATCCTAAAAAAAAGATTGTGACAATTTTTTTAAAATAAAGAAGAATATTTAGAAATTTATCAGCACATGATTTGAAGAAATTTTACAAAACTGACCCATATTATATGAAAGAGCTGCACTACACCATGTCAAGACTCTACCTTCACCTTAGGTCCAAGTGGCATTAAACTTTCAAAAACCATTCAGCTTAGATGTTAGATCTGAGAGTTATCTATTCCTGTAAATTCATCTATTCCTGTAAATTCATCTTTCTGATTGGGTACCAAGTTAAAGAGATACCTATTTCTTCAAATTCATCATGTTCTTGCAAACCAGTTCAGCTTACCAGAGTTCATAAAAACTAATATGCTCTTCTCGTTTATCTTATTTACTTGAGTAATCTCCTAGGGATTGCTGCGAATTTTCCTCTTCAATTGGGTTTTTCTCTTCTAGAAGTAGTCTTACAAGTGTTCATTCTTACTGAATCTCAATCTTTTACTTTAAATAAAAATATAATATAATTTTTAACGATTGATGTGCTCTTTCTTGGAGCAGAGCGTGGCATATGATTTAACAAGTGCACCAAAGCAATTCAAGGTTTATGGATCAAATTCAAAAAATGAAAACCAGAAATCCTCTTGGATTGTACTTGGAGAGTTCACTTATGACATTTTTGCTGAGAAGTACATCCAGACCTTCAATTTACTAAATGGAAATACTGCACAGAAGAAGATAAGTAGGGTGAAACTACATATATTGTCAAACCATGGAAGCCCAACTCATACATGCATTTACAGGGTCCGGGTTCATGGCCATGAATAGCTGTAATAATAAAAAATTGCAAGAAGGGGTCATAGAAAAGTTCAATCTAGATGAGTATCAGAGTATGGGAGACTTGGTAGCAGAGAAATCTCTTGCACTGACTGTCTGGATTTGTTTTGCTCTATTGAGACTCTTGTGTATCCACCATGTAGAGATTTGGGGACAAAAGTGCTAACCTGGAGGAGTGTAAGAAACTTGTGGTGTATGGTTTAGTCATGAACCTCACTAGCTTCAAATAAAAGATCTGTTGTGGTGTAGAAGGTTATGGCATTAGGGGACTAATTTAGAACAATTAACCGAATCTGTTTTGTGGAATGCATTGGTTGACCTTTTAAGAATGCTTTAGTTTAATACAATCAGATGAGATTCAAGAATATTTTGATAATCTGTGGTCATATAAATTTACAAAAGCTGGTGGTTTACAATTGAAGTTTCTTATTGACATTTGCTTAAACAAAGAAATCTGTTAATTTTTTCTGAAAGAATTCTTGTCTGAAGTGTTCTCTATTTGAATAATTAATATTTGTACTTTTGAACGAACAACTGCAATGCTAAGATTTTCTCTATTTTACAGTTTATAGAGACGCTATGGCTTTATCATAGAGGGAATACTTTTAACACTAAAGTCTTCACACCCAATTAGTCATTTAATGAAAACTGATCAGATTAATGCATATCTACATTATTAAAAACGAACACATTTTTACATAAAATCATTACTTCATAAATTACTATTGTTTTTAATTTATTTTTGATTGAAGAGAATTTCATTATATTATTTAAAAACAATTTAATAATATATTATAATTCATATAAAATGGGTAGAAAGGAATTACAATTTAAATGTTATTTTGGTTTTAAAAAATGTATATTGTGGAATGATAGTCAAGTCAATTTCTCTCCTCCAAAAAAAATTAAAAGATTAATAGTATAATTTTTTTAATTACTTTCATTACTAGTTAGGATAGTTATAATTATAGTAATATATATAGGTGTTTAAATTATCATTTATAAAATACTTACACATATTCACATAAAAGAGGTTGGTAGAAATAGTGACACTCCTAAAGTTTAAATGAGACATCAACCCAAAACATAAAAATATAAAACAAAACAACTATGTGCTAAGAGCTATAGTAGAGGGAGGAGGAGGATCACAATAATCTGATTTACCCCATACATCGATGAGATCTAGAGTGACCACAAGAGGGTCTCAACCATATGTATCATTTTCCTTATTATTATCATCTTCTTTAGTTCATTCACACAACCAAGAGAGATAGCAAGAGTTAGCTAAGGGAATTTATTAGAGTCAAACCATCTAGTTGCATCTCCTCTAGGCCATCCAAAAGTTCCTCCCATGGGAAATGAAGAGATAGAGCACCAAAGAGCAAGCCACAACCAACCCTACTGACCACAATCCCTTATCAGGGTAGGAGAAGTTTGTGAGTAATTCTCTTAGTTGTCATGAGTAGAAAGGCTATGCCCATGGCAACACCCTCGAGGAGAGGAGTAGCCTTGAGAGGAGGAGGGAGATGGAGGAACTCTAGTGATAGAACAAGGGGCATGAATCTAGTGACCTAACAACACCTAGAAGTGAGCCACGTCAAGTGCAAATTTATTGGATTGCACTTGAATCTATAGTAAAATATTATGAAAAATCATAGCTTTAACATATGGTGAAACATGATGATCCATAGAACAATTGGAAAATAATACAATTTCTATCTTTCTATATGTTGAATAGAATCTCCACCCTAAAATCATGCCAAATCTAAGTGAATTTGTGGGTGATTCCAGAACAATCCTCTAAAAGAACCATATACTAAGAAAAAAGTTTTCATCTAAATGGATTAAAAAGTCATTTATTTAGGTCCAAACATTCTAAGGTTTGGGACAAAACTAGAGAAGGTATTCAAGAGACTCCTAATGTCTACAAAATGGACACCATGGGTTCAAGACTCCCAAATGGGATAACTTGGAGCTAATGGGGAGGCCTTGAAAATGAATAAACCAATAAAGCGAGCCAATATTGGTTCCAAAACTACCAACTAGATGGTGTGAAATCTACATTGTCAAATAGAAATTGGTGACTAGAAATGTCAATGTTGATTCAAAGTGGGAACCATGGAAAAATGATTAGAGAGCTAATGGTATCCTTACCAAGGCTTATAATTTTGAAAAGTAGTATTTGGACACTGCTTCCAATATTTCCACTAAGGTTCACAAGAATTGATACCAATTTTTTGAATCATATTAGATTAGATGACTTTAATGGTTTGTATATGAGTGAATTTGCATCCGTCTTGCAAATTCCCCTTTTACACCCTCTACTTTAGAAAAATCAAACCCAACTAAATAATTCCACATCACCTACTTGCTTTCCATCCACTTGGCGCTTGTCTCTTGTTTCTGTGGGGGAATTTTTATTGGGGACGCACGCATGATGCATGAATGTCTACGCGGTGCACTACCGTCCCTAACAGATTCCTACCTCTAGAATCCACAGAGACATTACATTCTCCATTAGCGATGAAGCATAATGCCTCTGCAACTTCCAATTGACTTGAGAACAACTCTTTCCCTCCAAATGCTTCTTGAAATGCCTATCTTTCTCATTCACTTCATCTCTTTGGAAAATTTTCAGTCCATCTTCTACAAAATTCTACACACTAGCTTGATCTTTGAGTATCTCTTGAGCAATTCTTGATAGCCTCTTCACATCTTGTTTCACTTTTTCCACCATTGGAGTTGTAGCTTGGTGTCTTGTTGGACTGCTTCTTCATTGTTGTGACAAAATAGACCTTACCAAGCTTGCATCCTCCTCTAAGTGCTTGATGGCACCTCGATTGAGAAGGTGATATAATTGTTTGTTGATTTACATAGCATAGTGTTATTGTTACATTATTTGAAACTCCTTCCATTTTTATCTTTATCACATTCTCTATCTCGTGGCTTTCCTAGCTGTCTGTGGAGGTGGAAACACCAAAGTGGGGGTTTGACTGAGGAAAACCCCTATACAACCCCAACATTTTTCCTCTCTTGACTCTGTGTAGGTACGTGTATATATGGATCTTGTTGGAAAATTGAAATTGTAGTGAGTTGATCTTCATCACTTTTACTTTCATCATCTCCTTCATCATCTTTTTAGTTATCTTGTTCATTCTGTTATTTATTGTTTCATTTACTACCTTTAAACTCCATTTGCTAAATTAATTAGTAGATTTTTGGCATTTTCATTGTACTCTTGTACTTTCTAGTTGTACAAATTCCAACACCCTAGAGAGATTCCAATGCATCGCACTGTTGTCCCTGACCTATGCTACTGTCCTCAGGGAGAGAGTTGCTTGAGGTATAGTTTGAGTTCTAGAAATCAACTTGTTTAGCTCAGTTCAACTTCTTGGGTTAGTAGAGTGACATAAGCACTTGAGAGTGCTCTTCATTAGAAGTTCTATCCTTGACTTGAGATGCTTATCCAACTTGAGGTAGGTTAGGGTAGCTCTCCGCTCTCAACTCTCTGTGACCTAGAGCCTTGACCTGACGTGAACAATGTTTATTCATTTCTTTGAGTTAAAATTTTTTCCCACACACTTGACAACTAAATTAGACTTGGGTTTTGTGAGGGTTTATGAGCATCACAACCCAGTCTATGGCCTCTAGGTATATTGTTAGGAGAAGTCTATGACACTTACCAATGGAAAAGACAACTTATGGATTTACTACCAGATTTTCCATAGGTTTTACAGATGAGATGGGTTTCATTGATGAGACCACTTGTGTACCCACTCCTCTCTAGCATCCCCTATAGCTTCATCTATGGATGAGGATGATGCTATTCATATTCCTGCAGAAAATATTTTGGCACTAGACAAGAGGTTTATAGACCTCGTGAATCATTTGGAGAAAGCATCAAATATGGCGAGACTCGCTAGGCTTGCTAGTGAAGTGAGATACATGTTAGGTAAGGATCAAATAGGTATAGATTTCTTACATGGCCTCACTAATCTAATCGAAGCATACATCCCTTCGTATAGCACTAGATTAGGTACTACTTGATGGGAGGTACTTGATGCCTATGAAAAAAAAAGAAGGTTTCCCCATGCCTACCACGTCTGTATGCATGGCTGAAATGGGCCACTCGATCAGTGTTTCCTCTACTTCTCAAAAGCCTAACACTGTCAAGGTGAGTAGGATACCCCTTGGTTTTAGTTTCACCCCTCCTACTGCCCTTGGTGGTGGGGACTCTGGTGGGATGAGTGGTGGTGGCTTGGGCGATGTTGGTGGTGGTGGCACTGGTAGAGGTTATGGTGGTGGCTTTGACCAGGGTCACATTGGTGGTTCTAGTGGTGGCTTCGATGGTAGTCACAACGGTGGCTCTGAAGATGGTTCTGGTGGTAGTGGTTCTGGGGGAGGTTCCACTGGGCCTTTTTCATCCCCTGACCCTGTTCTAAATGCTCTTCTTTAGTTAATGGGTTAGATGAAAAACCAGTTGGTGAGCCTTTCCCAAACCTCCCCCAACCTATCTTCCAACCTTTTTTCCAACATAACCCACTGTCAGTAATGATTTTGAGCACTCCTTTCCCCTAGGGAATGAAGATTCCTAAATTCGAAAAGTATGGTGGTAACCTGGAGATCCGTAAACAAATGTATCATCATTTAATGCTATGTGCACAAATTTATTCCACCATGATGCTCTAAGGCTAAGATTTTCCCTCAATCTCTTAAGGATACAACACTTGATTGGTACTGTTCCTTGCTTGATAATTCTATATTCTCATTTGACCAGCTCATAAATCAATTTCTCTGTCAATTCTAGGCTAACATCGGTTTGAAGATGACCTTCTCGGATCTTGTCCGATGTAAGTAGGGAGAACATGAGAAGATAACTAGCTTCATAGCTCGATACCAAGTGCTCTTTTCACAAATTTCATACCCACTGCCCGACTCAGCTGTGCAAAAGGTATTCATAGGCAACCTGTAGTGAGCTTGACAAGATAAATTTGCCTTAATGAAATACCCTTCCTTTGCACATCTGTGTGTTGCATTGCGGGAGTACCAACAAATGGTGGTTTAGTTAGGGCATCCTCCTCGTGCTCTCGTTCCGAAGGAAAATCTATTGTGTCTATTTTAGGAAAAGGAAAAGCTATTGCAAATTCAGTTGGTGCGACTAACGATCACGACCTCAAACACAACAAAAAGTTTACAAAGTTAGCCGAATCTTATTCTTCTATTTTACAAAATTTATTAAAGGATAAGATCATAACTTTGGAAAATCCCCAACCTTTGAAGGAGCCTTATCTTGATTGGTATGATGGGAATGCTTTTTGTTAGTACCAACATGTCAACGAACATGATATTGAGCATTGCATGCATCTACATCATTTGTGTCCCCAAAAAATGTATAGTTGACATTTTTATGCTCACTCGAGTCTTTCTTATGGAATTTGGATTGGTTTTTCCTAGATTTAATGTTGTAATGTGTTCAACACATTCATATTGAGTCTTGGACCCTTGTGAATCATTAAGACTTCTAGGATGTCTTGTAAAGGTGTTGTGAAGTGTTGTAACCCACTTTCACATTTTTCTAGGACCCTTTCATTATAATTCATCTAAATAACTCCTTTTTATCACTTACCAAGTCCTATTTCAAAGTGTTGTAAAGTGTTGTAACCCACTTTCACAATTTTCTAGACTTTTCATCACTAATTCAACCCTTTCTCATGTTTAAAAGACCCCTTAATGCACTTTCTAGCCATTCTTAAGTGTGTTTTTGAGGATATTCTTGTTAAACAACATTTAATGCTATTTAATTCCTGACACCCACTTAATTTTCTTAAGTGGGACTAAGTTTCCAATAGAGGTGACTTAGTCCTTTTTGGCACAAAAAATAAAATTCTTTCAATTTTCTGGCGGGATTTCATTCTCTAACCCTTGAGGTCGGCCTGTGATGGGTTATTTTTGGGAAATTTAGGAAAATGAATTATAAATAAGGGTTTTTCTCCTCATTTTTCATCTCCTACAATATCCTAATCTCTTGCACTCTCATATATCATTAAGCATTCAATCTCTCAAGCATTCAAGCACTCTAAGCATAATCAAGTCATCCATTGGAGCACTTCATTGCATATATTTAGATTTTCATATCATGGGTTTGGTAAGTTTATGAAATTACATGTTATCTATTTATCATTCTCTTCTTATTTCATTTCATTATTTAGGGTTTGATTACCAAAGTGGGGTTTGACCAAGGCAGACCCCTATACTCTAACACTTAACCATTTTCCCCTCTTTGCATGTGTGTTTACAAAATTTGTAGGAAGATTTGTCAAAGGAATAGGTGTTGAAAAGTGGTCAAAAAGTCATCAAAACCATTCAAATAAAAAAATACCTAATTGAATCTTGGAGACTCTTTTTATCCCCTTTTTTGCAGAATCAAGATTAGACACCTATTAGAAAAGGAAGTGCAAACCCGAAGCTACAAGATCTTGTCCTAAAATTCCTGAAATCTACAGGTGGACTAAGTTTCCACCAGTGGTGAAGTAGTCCCACTACTAGGCCTGAAAAGTGGTTTATGCATTTTTGGATACCCATTTGGCAGATTCCTGTTCCGACAAGTTTTTCCCAAAACTGAGACTAAGTCACCCAACTTGACGTGAGTGTCCCAATCAACATTTTCAGTCAATTTTGTAGGATTCCAGAATCACTCCACATCAGATTCCATATTATAGGTGCACTTCTCTAGTTTTGTTCAGTTATTTCATCATTTACTTGCATTTTTAGGTATTTTTTCATATCACAGTGTGTTTTCCAGCACTTTGCGTTTATTAGGTTTTGCATCATGAAATCATTTTATTTCTATATCAGTGCATTAATACATCATATGTAGATACATTACATCTCATTTACATTAGTCTTGAGTGTTGAAATTTGCATTTTGGACCCCTTTCTTTATCCTTTTAGGTGAAAAACCCTCGAAGGAGCTTAAAACATTTAGGTAATCCAAAATCAGTGTCTACATTTTGGTGAACCCAAAATTTGAAATTATTTACTTCTGATTTCAAGTACATCCTAGGTCTCATTTGCATTAGCATTGCATTAGGTATTGTATTATTTAAACTGCATCCTAGGGTTTTAAAAAATTCATTAGTGAAAAACTCAAATAACTTGCATTTCTACATCATTTTTACATTGATTTTTTTTTTTTTTTTGCTTGCATCTGTGCATCTCAAAGACATAAAATTGCATTCAAAATTTCTAAAAAAATTAGAAAAAATCCTCACTGGGACTAATTCGCCACAATGGGTGACTTAGTCCTTTTGCATATTTTTTCCTATAATTTATGGTATTTTTTGGGAATTTTTTTCCTTTCTATTTTATGTTATTGTCTTCTGTCATACTTTCCATATTTTCTATTTATTGCATTTAGTTTGCTTGCATTATGGATTTTTATTTAATAAGGTTTGGATATCATTGAAATCTTTAGTAGACATGTCAAACTGTGCCTTTGGAATTGATCCTAATGACCTTGAGCTTCCTCATGATCCTTCAATTTCTCATGAATGCCCTCCTCATATTGTGGAAATCGTTGGAGAAGATGATGATATCATGAATAAGTTCTTAAACAACTGCCTTGACAACCTTGAAGCCAATGCAACCTTTTACCCATCCATGAAGTCAAAAGATATTCCTATTATCTCACCTCCTGCTATGTTTGGCTATCTGCATCCTGAAACAAATGAAGGACCTAAGTTCCCTCCAATAGGTGGACCTTGTTCTTCTACACAATCACCTCCTTAACCATTTTATGATCACAAAGTTACAAACACACCAATCAACATTGAAGAAACTTATGGCAAAGGTTTCACTATATTAAGAAAACAAGGTTGTGACACCACAACCAAGCATGATATTCACCAAATTTTATAACAAATACCAACAAATGAAAACACCATAGGGTTAGGATATCAAGATCCTCCTCATAATAAAAAGCCGCCTTTTGAATATTGGAGACTTCGTGATGATGGTACGATGATCTTTGATTCCCCTCCCGACTTGAATGTCCTCCTTCCATGTGAACAACCTTATGAAGATTCCAATGAAAAGGGTGCTAGGATCTCCATGGGTCCTCTTCCTCCAATCCATGAAAAAGATGAACCTATTAAACACAAACGACCTTAAAAATTGAAAAAAACTAAAATCCCCTCTCCATCCACCACTTGAATGTGAAAGCAAACTCAAAATTATTTTAAATAGAGGTCTCATTCTATTACCACCTATGAATAGGTTGGTAATCCATCCTAAAGATTCCAATATACCTTATTGTAAATATCATTGTGTTCTCAAACACCGAACTAAGGAATGTCAAACATTGAAGGACATACTGAGTAAGTATCACTTCACTAATACCAACTATTATCCTATCATCCCAATCACCAACCTCATCATGCAATAGTTGTAGAATTTTACATTCTCAGTCTTGCATGATCTTTCCCATCACCTATCTTAGCTCATTCTTTCCTTGCACTCAATGGTGGCAAGAATTTTATTAGCCTATCCTAGTAATGAATTTGTCCTTGTCTCTTCACTGCATTATTCATCTTCTGCTTATACTACTTGAGATTGTGAAGCGAATAACTTAGTTGATGGTTGAATTGCATTTGCATTACTAGCCTTTTAATTTTCCTCTTTCTTTTTCTTTTCTTTTGTGCTTCTATGTGATTATCATGTTCCCCCATAATGTGACGTTTGATGTTCTCCCTCTCTTTTCACCTTCTTCTATTTGTACCTTCATTCTTCTATTTGTTGTACATTGTTTTTTCCTTTCGCTTTTGTTTTGTGTTTCTCCTTTTTGGGATGACGCAAAGCATTGAGACACCCTATGTCTCTTCCATGTTAACCCAAAAGGTCTTTTCTTTTTTGCTTTTGTTTTGTGTTTTCCTTTTGGGGATGATGCAAAGCATTGAGACACCCTATGTCTCTTCCATGTTGACCCAAAAAGTATTTTATTTTTCACTTTTTTTTTTGTGTTTTCCTTTTGGGGATGACACAAAGCGTCGAGACATCCTATGTATCTTCCATGTTGACCCAAATGGATCTTTCTTTTTCTTTTGTTTTCACTCTCTTTGTGTCATTCTTCCAGTTCTATGTGTATTTGGGGAACGATGATAGTTCCAAGATCTTTAATAAAAACATTTCAGCAACGAACATACTGACCCCAAATCCATAGATCCCTTATGTGTTTGGAGTGTTCCTTTTGGGGGAAACTCCTCTTTCTTTTGTTCCTTAAATTCCTTCACATGATGCAACCTTACTCGGAAACATATAACCTTGCATAGGGTATTTCCAAGTTGGCTCTCGTGTCTTGTTTCCTTTTTCCATCTTTCATTTGCTACTTTAAAGCAATTGCTCACAAAACGGTGCGTAGAAATTCCTTTAAAGTGGGGGCATATATTGGCACAATTCATTTGAAATTTTTCTTTTACTTGGTTCCTAGTGCAGCCTTGTTACTTCATACGATGTGTTTTTCACTTTGTGGATGACATTGGGTATGATGTCTTTCATGAGCGTAATTTATCTTAGCATATTACATTCCTCTTAGTGGCTTGATGCAACACATTGCATCCCCTAAGTTGTGAATATTTTATTCTTTAGTTGGTCCTCTCTTGGAGATATTAGACAAAATGTTCCCTAAGTTATGGACCTCACATGAACTAAACAAGACTCATTTGAACATTTTTGCATGTTGTATTTTGCATTTACATGGCCACCTTGCATAACACAACTTGCATGCCTATGGTGCCATTGCCTTTGTTCATGAGTTCTAAGCATACGAAGCTTTTCTCAAGTGTCTCATGAAGCATGAAACAACATTGTCTTTGTGGTGCCTTATTAAAGTTATCAGGAGGTATAAATTTGATATGGCTGAGTGGGAAGCCCATTATGAGGCACAAATTTCCCCATAGCTACATTTTTAGGAGTTCTCACCTCGTGGACAACCAAAAGTTCTATGGCACTAGAGTAAGTATGTTGTGGATTTCTCACCTTGTGGACAACCAAAAGTTTTTTGGCCCTAGAGTGAGTATACTTGGGCTTTCTCACCTGGTGGAAAACTATGAGTTCCATCGCCCCAGAGTGAGTACACATTTCTTGTTTCAAAAAGATAGCTTAGATCTGATCCACAACGGGCTGGAAAAATGATCGAAGCTTTCTTTCATTCTTTTTCATCACCTTCATGTGTGTGTTCCTTTGCCTATGTTTGGTTTGCCATGGGATCATAGTCCTGGGGGCTTGATCATCCCTCTTGATAATTGTTGTTTCATCTTACCAACATGAGTGCATTTGGATCCCTCTCGATGTGCATGTTGGGATACTTTAGCAAGAGTTTGAAACAAGTTTATCCTCTCACTAAAGTGGGGGCTTAATGTGTTGCCAAAAAATGTAAAGTTGACATTTTTGCATCACTTGAGTCTTTCTTATGGACTTTGGCTTGATTTTTCCTAGATTTAATGTTGTAATGTGGTCAACACATTCACATTAGGTCTTGGACCCTTGTGAATCATTAAGACTTCTAAGATGTCTTGTAAAGGTGTTGTGAAGTGTTGTAACCCACTTTCACACTTTTCTAGGACCCTTTCATTATAATTCACCTAAATAACTCTTTTTTATCACTTACCAAGTCTTATTTCAAAGTGTTGTAACCCACTTTCATGATTTTCTAGACTTGTCATCACTTATTCAACCCTTTCTCATGTTTAAAAGACCCCTTAATGCACTTTTTGACTATTCTTAAGTGTGTTTTTGAGGATATTCCCGTTAGAAAACATTTAATGCTCTTTAATTCCCGACACCCACTTAATTTGCTTAAGTGGGACTAAGTTTCCAATAGGGGCAACTTAGTCTTTTTTGGCACAAAAATCAAAATTATTTCAATTTTCTAGTAGGACTTCATTCTCTAACCCTTGAGGTCAGCCTGTGATGTGTTATTTGATGGAACTTCAAATTTTGTTCCTAATGTTTCACTCATGCCCTGCCTTATGTCACTAGTTTTTCATGGTGTTGGAAAATTTCTTAGGGCTGGGGTTTTAGTTTTTCCTTCATCTTAAACCCTTGTGTTTACCTAATGCCTTGGTCATGATCTATTTTGTTGTTACCTTTTTTGAAGGGTTTTAAAACATCTTTTTCCCCATCATTCTGTCTAGGCCTGGTCCCTTTGGTCTTAATATTTTATTTCCTCCGTGAGTTTTATTTTCCTAAGTCCTGGTTGGCCTCATGCTAAATTATTTTAAAACAACTTATGTTGTTTACCATCGACCTAGTAATGTCCCCTTGCCCTTTAATGAGTGTTTTATTTTGTAGAGGGATGAATTTCGTGCTATTGTCGATCATCGCCTTCAGAGATCAACGGTTGCCCGCCATCTCGTGATTGGGAATTGAAGGATTGCGATATCGCGGGTGGGTGCCACATGTCCCATCTGGGGAATCAAACTTGCGCCATTGCTGATCAATTGTCCTTTGATTTGAGCCATTCCTAGCCATCCCGCGATGGTGCTTTGGTTGATTGCGAAATCATGGGCGTGCGCCACGTGCACTTCCAAGGTGGGGCTCGGGCAATTTTTTGTGTGATATATTTTAAATGTTTCATTACTTCCAAAGAAAAACATTTAAAATCAAATATTTGACAAGGCCAGGAGAAATTAGAACAATTAGTCAAGTCAAAGAAGATCTACGGTGGAGATTAGAAGTGAATCCAGCCGCATACTAATCGTTCCCCGCCATCCTGCAATGGTGCTTTGTAGGATTGCGATATCACGAGCGACCATGACATGTCTTACTTGATGAAGCCGAAGGAACAATGAAATACATCAACTGGCCTTAAATACATTAAAAGGCGGGTTACTAAAGTTCTTGTGAGATGCACATGTTTTAAATCAATACAAATGTTATAATATTGAGGGAAAAGCTACTCGATAGTTAATAAAAAGGATGGTGACCATCTTGAAGGAGTGAGATCACCGATGATAAAGATCAATGGTTGCCTGCCATCCTGCGATGGTGTTTTGCAAGATTGCGATATCACGAGCAACTGCCACATGGATATCAAATGTGGCATATGGTGTCGTGGCCCGTTGTTGTCACATTGTTGATTTTTTCAATCTATTTTGAAGGTAGCTGTTAGATGATTTGATTGAACTGAAGGATCGATGGCTAGAATTTAAATCTGCATCAAATATTTCCACTAACTAATGAAGAATACCAGAGATCGGTGAATTCTCCAGTATGATTTCCATTGTAACCAATTTTTGAATATCACCAGGTGTTTCATTCGGCCAGTGACATACGTATTACCTGGCCAGGTGCTTCATTCGACTAGTGAGAGGTGTACCTTTTAGCCCGATGCTTGTTTGCTCCTTCATTCTCTATAAGAAGGATTTCAAGGCCAAAAGTAAGGGTTAGCAAGTTAGAAAATTCTAAGTCGAGTCTAGGTGAAGTTGTAGGGTACATTGTAAAGACAAATGATTTTAGAGATCAATACAATTTAGGTTCTGGGTCAGTCTGTAATAGGTTTTGAATTCATGAGGATTTAATGTTGTATAACAGTACTAGCATTTGAGTTGAAATGATAAATTCAAGCTCATGTCTCTTTGTTGTACACACATATATGAACTTTGAATAAAATAACCAAGGGTTGTTTCATTCATCTCACTATTGTGGTGTGTATGATCCTTATTTTAGCTTTAATTCAAGGAATTAATTAAAATGCTTGAATGGGATTATAGGTGGGTATGTTCTATATAGGGATTTAGTAAGTAGTATTGGATTTGAATGCATACTGATGAGATTGTAATGCAATGTTATCAGGGATTTCATATGTTATGTGTTAAATCTATCATATACCTTTAGGTGCTTGTGAGTTTGACTCCCCAATGGATATATGGCACTGATCCAACTTGTACTCATTCATATAATTCAATATTTGTTTGTCTTTGCCTAGAGCTTGCTACAAGTTGTAAATTAGTGACAAATTATATTATGGATTGTGTTGTAATTATCTCATGCTCCAAATAGTTGATATTATTAATAATAAACCAATTTATTTCAGTATTATCCTATTATGTTGAGCTATTAAGTGAGATTATCTGTTATATGTTAATGTAGTTTATGATATTGGTGCAGAGGTTATAAACACATTAAGGGATCACCCTCTTGAGTCTTGCAAAGCCTGAAGTGCAGGAGGAATTTTAAAGTCCTCGTCAGTTGGTCCAGGTCCTTCGAGATGCCCCTGATTGGATTTGGCAATTCCATAGGTAGATTAGAAGACAAACCTGGTTACAGTGTAAAACAACAACCAACATTATTTTCAAGAAATTTAGGAAAATCAATTATAAATAAGGCTTTTTCTCCTCATTTTTCATCTCCTACCATCTCCTAATCTCTTGCACTCTCATAAATCATCAAGCATTCAATCTCTCAAGCATTCAAGCACTCTAAGCATAATCAAGTCATCCATTGGAGGACTTCATTGCATATCTTCGGATTTTCATATCAAGGGTTTGGTAAGGTTATGATATTGCATGTTATCTATTTATCATTATCTTCTTATTTCATTTCATTATTTAGGGTTTGATTACCAAAGTGGGGTTTGACCAAGGCAAACCCCTATACTCTAACCCTTAACCATTTTTCCCTCTTTGCATGTGTGTTTACAAACTTTGTAGGAATATTTGTCAAAGGAATAGGTGTTGAAAAGTGGTCAACAAGTCATCAAAACTATTCAAATCAGAAAAGACCTAATTCAAGCTTGGAGACTCTTTTTATCCCATTTTCTGCATAATCAAGATCAGACACTTGTCAAAAAAGCAAGTACAGACTCGAAGCTACAGGATCTTGTCCCAAAATCTATAGGTGGACTAAGTCACCACCAGTGGAAAATTAGTCCCACTTCTAGGATTGAAAAGTGGTTTCTACATTTTTGGATACCCATTTGGTAGATTCCTGTTCCTACAAGTTTTTCCTGAAACTGGGACTAGGTCACCTAGCTTGGCGTAAGTGTCCCAATCAACATTTTCAGTCAACTTTGTAGGGTTCCAGAATCACTCCACTTTAGATTCCATATTTCAGGTGCACTTCTCCAGTTTTGTTCAGTTATTTCATCATTTACTTGCATTTTTTAGGTGTTTTTGCATATCATAGTGTGTTTTCCAGCACTTTGCATTTCTTAGGTTTTGCATCATTAAATCATTTTCTTTCCAGATTGGTGCATTAATAGATCATATGTAGATACATTAAATCTCATTTAAATTAATGTTGAGTGTTTACATTTGCATTTTGGACCCCTTTCTTTCTCCTTTTAGGTGAAAAACCCTAGAAGGAGCTTAAAGTATTTGGGTAATCCAAAATTAGTGTCCACACCATCCATCTCGATGGGAAGAAGAAAAATGTAAATAAGTCAGTAGTGAAGGCCAATAGCGAGTTGTAGATTTACATAGACTCATTTTCATCCCATTCTACGAACTTGATTATTGAGCCCTCTGATGCTTCTCCTAAACCTTCGACGTATGCTGATATGGTTTTGATTATTCCTCCCCATAACCTACAACTGGTTCACTAGATGTGACTTTCACCTCACAGGACTTGCCTTTGAATAATGTTCAAGCCCTCTCCCCTATACATTCCTACTCGCTTCAATGGAAACATTGTGATAGGAGTCCTAGTTGACCCTGCGAGCCAAGTGAATGTTATTACGGAGGAGACATTATGGTTAAATTCATTAAAGAGAGGAATATGAGAAAAAAAATATATTATATGTATGCATGGTAATCTCTCTTGTGCCATATGTTTCTATAACTCTTTCCGTCCTAGTTGGACCTAGGGCCGTGGATACAACTTTCGATGTCATTTCAGAATCTGATCTATTTAGGATGAAGTTGGCCATCTCGTGGCTAGCTTCCATGAACAAAATTTCTTCTATTATTCACAAATATTTAGAGTTCTCTCATGAGGGTGTCATGCACATTGTTCATGACATTGGATATCAACCATTGGTATCTCACAGGGGCTATTTTTTGGATTTTTTTGGCCCACCCTCATTGGTTCGCTCCCTCCTAGAACAAACCTACTCTATAAAAAAATATGTAAAGTATAAAATCAGGGGCAAAGGATAGCTGAAAGTGATTCACCTGGTAGTGCAACAACAAGCTGCCTATTCCTCTTGAAAGGGAAAGGAGAAGCTTGCCCGTACTTAGGGCACCACCTTTGCCTCCCTTCTTGAAGAGGAGCTTTGGGTTACTAATCCTAGCTTTCACATAAGAAGTATGATGGTACCTAATTGGCCTTCCTACCTTACCCACAAACATTCAATATGGTATGGGGAAGGGTCCCTATGGGGGGTCCTCTATGTCTCGGTCTGTGTGGCCTCCTACTGCTCCTACCCCTAGGGTGGTGAATGGGAAGAGGCCTGTTGTTGAGGTGTTAGATATGACTTTCCTCACTGTTGTTCTAACCTCTTCTCAACCTCTCCCTCCTAGTCCTATCTAGGATCCTCTCCCTCCATTGGAAATGACCGTAATAGACACTCCAATGGTTGAATAGGAGTCCTATGTTCCATCTCAGCTTCTAGCCTCTAGCTCCCAGAGTTGCAGGAATTGCCTTGCACATGAGTGCAAGCATCAGAGAAAGGATTTGGCCGTTGAGCAAGCTGATCTGCAGAGGAAGGGGAGTCGATAGTTTCTACTTTGATACCTTCTGCTACATCTTCCTCTTCTGTCCCCTCTAATTCAATTCCATTAGCTTCAGTGTTGCTTTTGGCTCTTGCTGTGAGCGTAAATGACCCTTACCCAAATAACATGCAGGTGTTTATTGATCCTTTGGTTGAGTCACCCCTCCTAATGTCCCTCTCAGACACTCACCATTTTCAAATCTCATGGACATGCCAAATACCTCGATGGTATCTGCCATGCTTTTCTCCTCTTCCTCTGCACCTTTTGTATTGTTTGTGGGGATCTCGCATCCTCCAACAAAATAGAAGATAGAGGATGACCCTCTAGCAATGGGGATCGAAAGAGGGGTCCACCTTCTTCAGAAAGAGGTTGTGCATTAGCATGCACCGTCTTGGTGATGGAGGAAGTCCTGACGTCCCTAGAGTTTGTCACTGATCTTGAGTCACTTGGTGAGCCTAGCAATGAATCTCAGTCACCGCCTCCCTCATCTATTGACTCAACACATGGAAATCTTGAGAAGTGCATGCTTAACTCTTTGGAAGAGGTCTTGACCCTATCAACGATCTTTACAAAGTCGCTAACTTTCACCCCACAAGAACTAAGTGGAGAAGACCTCAAGGGGCCTTTTTCCTTGGATCTTGTTGTGAGAGGGTTAGAGGGTTCCCCCTTGATATTCTACCCTTATAGGATTGTCCGCCTTCCCCTTATAATGATCTAGATTGGGAGGCTAATGACCTCTTGGTTGATGAGGACTAGGGGAGCACCTCTTCTTTATTTGTCGAGTAGATTGTGTGTGTGTATGTTTGTGTTCCCCCCATGCTTGCATTATATTTTCCTGGATGACCCTTGTCACCCTCATAGGTGCTTGGATAAATGAGTGATTATGTGTTGTAAAACAGTTTCCTCTATTTTTGACATCATTCTTTCTCTGTTATGTGTATTAATTTTCAAGAATTGGGGACGATGCAAAGTGTTGGGGGCATTTAGGCTTCCCTTCCATGTTGACCCAATTTTTAATTTTTATTTTTTCTTCTCATGTATTCTTCATATGGTCTGATATAGTAGGGGGTTGATGACAGTTCATTAATATACTATTATACTTATCTATATTTATGAGGAAATCTGACCCCAAAATATTAGATCACCCTTGTGTCTCTTGTTCATAATGTTTTTGTTCCTTTTTGCATTCTTTGTCCTCCTATCTTTCATGCTTGCTTTGTGATGTTGTAGTGCTCATGTGTTTTCTCTTGTGTGTACAACAACATTACCATGGTTACAACCCACTATGTTCTGCGAGCCAAAACATCAATTTTTCATTCTTGATTTTCTCTCCTTAGGATGCCATGTGCCTTTGCGTTCAACCAAAAAACACATTCGGTGGCGAACAAATATTTTCTTGAAAATCCCTTCAAAAAATTATTCAAAAAATCACATTCCTCAATAAGGACCCCTAGTGGAATACTTTTCTTTCATCATGAGTTCATAAAGAAAGAATTTGAAAAACATTCCTCCGAGGAGAGAGTGCCTTCTCTTGCGGGTGAAGTTTGACCTTCCCCTTGTGAGGGACTTTCTTCCTTTCAAATTCCTTAATGAAGTGAAAATATTTCAAAAGGATTCCTTGATGTTGAATTGATTTGCGAAAAATGCTTTCTTGCTTTAAAAAATGCACATCCCTTGAGTGGACCCCTTTTCTTTTGAAGGGTTCCCTAGGGACCCCTTTGAAAATTTCTTCAGTTTTTGATTGTCTGTGTCACTATCTGCTTGCTTGCCTGCATGGCTGATTTTTGACATCTAACATGTTTTGTTTGTAAATTAACATGTTGCTTTGTAGGTGCACCTGTGAAGCTACTTTTCAGTTAGACTCTACGAAGTCCCCTTACATCGGGCTTCCTTCAAGAGAGAGTACCTGGGGGAGTGCCTTCTTTGCAGTCTAAGGATCTATGAAGTGCTTGCATCCTGTGGGATTTGTCCATTGTTGGTCTACAGGCCTTTGGTGCACTTTGATCAACTTTGTAGCTCCGTGGATCTACGGAGTTCTTTGTTTGAACCTCCTCAGGAGAGAGTACCTATGGAGTTATTTTCCTACCCTATTCTTTCGAGCTTTCCAGGTTGTGATCTGCTTCCTCGATCGTTTAGGTATAGATTTCTAAACTCTTCAATATACTTAACTAAACATTCATTAGCACTCATGCTCGCTGAAGTGGGGGAAAAATGTATAGGAGCAAATTTGCACCCCTCTTGCAAATTCTCCTTTTACACCCTCTACTTTGGAAAAATTGAACTTGACTAAATAATTCCACATCACCTACCTGCTTTCCATCCACTTGGCACTTGTCTCTTGTGTTGGTGGGGGAATTTCTATTGGGGATGCGTGTGTGGCACGAAGACGTCTGCACGACACACTGCCATCCTGATAGATTCCTACCTCTAGAATCCACAAAGATGTTATGTTCTCCATTGGCGATGAAGCGTAATGCTTCTGCGCCTTCCAGTCAACCCGAGAATGGCTCTTTCCCTCCAAATTCTTCTTGAAATTCCTACCTTTCTCATTTACTTAATATCTTTGGAAAATTTTTAGTCCATCTTCTACACAATTCTACACACCAGCTTGATCTTTAAGTATCTCTTGAGAAATTCTTGACGGACTCTTCACATCTTATTACACTTTTTCCACCATTGGAGTTGTGGCTTGGTGTCTCAAGGGACTACTTCTTCATTGTTGCATCAACGTAGACCTTAACAAGCTTGCATCCTCCTCTACGTGCTTGATGGCACCTCGATTGAGAAGGTGATACTGTTTGTTGATTTACATAGCATAGTTTTATCATTGTTGTTCAATACTATTTCCATTGTTCTCTTTATCACATTTTCCATCTTGTGGCTTTCCTAACTATCTGTGGAGGTAGAAACACCAAAGCAGGGGTTTGATTGAGGCAAACCCCAACATTTTTCCTCTTTTGGCTATGTGTAGGTACGTGTACGTGTGGGGATTGTTAGTGAACTAGAATCGTAGTGAGTTGATATTCATCACTCTCATCTTCGTCACTTTTACCTTCATAATCTCCATCATCTTTTTAGTTATCTAGTTCATTTTTTTATTTATTGTTCCATTTAGTACCTTTAAACTCTGTTTGCTAAACCAATTAGTAGATTTCTGGCATTTTCATTATACTCTTGTACTTTTTGGTCATACGGACGCTAACAGCCCAGAGAGACGCCATTGCATCGTGCTATCATCCCTGACCTGCAATACTGTCCTTGGATAGAGAGCTACTTGAGGTACAATTTGGGTTCCAGAAATTGACTTGTTTAGCTTTGTTCAACTTCTTGGGTTAGTAGAGTGACAAAAGCACTTGAGAGTGCTTTTCATTCTCTATCCTTGACTTGTGACGCTTATCCAACTTGAGGTATATTAGGGCAGCCCTCCACTCTCGATTCTCCATGACTTGAAATCTTGGTGTGGTTGGTCCCCCTCTTCTACATGGTTGTATCAAAATTTTTAGAGTCTTATTTAGAAAAATGAAACTTGGCCTTGGATTTATTCTAGGAAAGGAGACTCCTATAAGTCTTAGGGTAGTTTTAATTCATTTTTTTTGAAAAAAATTAGAGCACTAATTGAGGCATCTTTGCAATAGGATGGCTGTTGCTTTAAAATATAAGACCAAAAAATATTCTACTAATTTATGGAAAAACCATTTGGAATCTAGAACCATTCTAGAGAATCCAATATTTCTTGGATTCTTAGGCCCACCAAATCATTTTTATCACTAAATTATCTTGAATTTAAAGAAATTTTTTCAAAATTAGATAGGTATGAATTCCAATCCCCTTCCAAGTGGGCCACCCAGTTAGATGACTAGAAGAAATACACTAAAAAAATTTAGTCTTCATTTCTCATGAGATCATGAATAATCCACTTAGTGTAGAGAGCCAAACCTTGATGGTGAGTGGATAATAATTCCAATCCTCTAGAATCATGGGAAGGAAAAAAGAATCTTAAGCCACTTGATAAAATTTCCTATGATTTTCTAAGGAGTCTCAAATAAAATCATGGTGAATATGTTCTAGTTTCCTGTAGGAAGCCTTAGAGGGAACTCAACATTAAGAATAATAAACATAAGTGGTAGTGAGGATCTTAGAACAAAATTGCAATTTCCTACTAGAGATAAGGGTTTAGACCCAATAAGCTAATATTTTAATTATGAAAAGAACAACTTTCCACAAAGTTGTTGGGCATGCTTGGAAAGAAAAAAGAATAGCTAGAAACCTAATTTTTTTTTACCAAGATTAGTTCATTCCAAAAAAAAATTAAGCCAAGAAGGAATTGAGGGAGATGTTATCTATTATATTAATTCTTGTGCCATTGAATGACATAACTGAATACTTTACAATAAAACTGAATACTTTACAATAAAACATCTACATAGTGTGAGGCTTGATTAATATTATCGTTCTCTTCGAAGAGAGTGAGAGAACTGATAGGGGTTAGCTCAAAAAACACACCATATATTTTATACATGCAAATATTTATTTATTTATTGAAAATATGATGAATTATATAAAAAAACTATGAAATAAAACATGCAACAAGCTTCAACACATTATAAATTCATTCCCCTTGCTTCTAGAGCCTTCTACCTCTCTGTAACTTCAAAATTGAATAATCAATTTCTATCCTTTCCCTATTTTTAATGCCCTAAAAATTTTCCTCCTTTTTTCCTAACTTTAAAAAATTCAAAAACATGCCCTAAATGTGTTTTGGCACCTATAGGTGTATTTTGAAATTTTTGATTTCCCTCTAAAAAGTAGCACTAATTTTGAGAGCCATAACTTTTGATCTATGTGCTAGATTAGGTCCACTTTTTTAAATTGAAGGGATTGATGTTTTCTATAGCATTGAAACACTAGTTGAAGCCTCAAAAATAAAATTGAAGGAATCTTATAGGAGTTTTGGAAGCTTAAATCCTTAACTTCTTAAATTCTATTCTTGATCTCAACTTAAAACTTACCCATACTATATGATTTTCAATTCTGGAGCTTTGGATAAAATTCTAGGTCCATACATGCTCAAATGTATAAATTTTGAACATACAAAATCTACAAATTTAGTCCTTTTAGGAAATTTCAAAGGAAATATGTGTCATAGTTATTAGCCAAACCTACCATAAATTAAACTATTTTTTTTGGGTGATGCAAAAAGTTCTCTTACACCTCTAGATGCTCTTACATCAAACACCCAAGGTAAATTGAGAAGTGACCTTGTTACATCTCTAATATTTGAGGAAGAACAATACGATCAGCCTTTTCTTTAGACAACCATGATGAATCTTCATTAGGTCTTCCTTTCCAATTGACCAAATATTCCTCATGCTGCAACTACTTGTTTCTAGTGCTCCTTCCAACACAACTATCTAAGATCTCCTCTATTTCTTCCTTCTCTAGTATAGGTATTGGAATATTCCACTATCCTTCTCTTGGTTTAACTTCTACATTTCCTTCATGATACTATGATGAATCTGAAATGATAAAAATGACTGAAATATTGATCCCATTTGGCAACTCCACTTCATAAGAATTCCATGACTCATGCTTCTTCAAAGTTTTGTAAGGTCCAATTCTTTTTTTTTAGCTTATTATATGTTCCTATAGGGAAATTTTCCTTCCTAAGGTGGACCATGACCTCTTCTCTGACTCTAAATCCTTTGAATCTCCTCTTTTGATCTACTTTCTCCTTATACCAACTATTCATTTTTGTGATATGATTCCTTACCTCCTCTTGTAGATTCTTCATGTGTTCTACAAAATATTTTGTATCTGCACTTCTCTTCTCCTCCTTATCCATCTTCCTCAATTATGAAACATTTCTTGGATTTCTTCCATATACAATATGGAATGATGATTTTTCTATACTCCTATTTACTCAATTTTTATAGGAAAATTCAGCCTTGATGGAAAAATCAATCCCATCTCTTTGGATTTTCTCCTACCACAAATCTTAATAGATTTCCTAAACTTCTATTTATAGCCTCTATTTGACCATTAGTTTATGGATGGTGTGCAAAGTTTTTGAAATTTAGATCCGTCTTCAACTTCTTCCATAATTTCCTCAAAAAATAACTGACAAATTTTGTCTCTATTAGAAACTATACTCTTGGGTAGACCATGAAATGTAGCCAACTCCCTAAAAAATATCTCTAGAATATGAACTACATCATTCATCTTCTAGCAAGGAATGAAATGTCCCATATTCGTTTGGAATCTTTCCCTTAGCTATGTGACATACTCTATAAATTTGTACATACTTTCTCATAGCCTGAAACAAATGTGGCTAATAATAATTTTTATTTACCAAGGAAACTGCCTTGTGTCTCCCAAAATGTCTTGATAATCCTTCACTGTGTTTTTCTTTTATGAAGTTCTGTCTCATGGAAATTTTAGAATACATAACCAAATTCCCTTGAATAACATACCATCTTGGATCATATAATCAAACCGCCATGTTTTTTCCATGTTCATAGGTTCTAAGCAAGATCTCCATGCTTCTACAAAATTTGGGTTTTTTGAATGTGTAATTTTTGAGTTCCTAAAAACCAACAACTTCAATGCTCATTTCAACCAATAGATTTTTCCTCCTAATCAAGGCATCTATAAATATGTTAGTCTTCCCACTTTTATGCTTCAATGAAAATTTGTAGCTTTGAAAAAATTCAACCCATTTCAAATGTCTTTGATTTATCTTTCCTTGACTATTCAAATACAATAAATCTTGATGATCAATATACATAACAAATTCCTTAGGAAAAAGATAATGTCTTCATTTATTTAAGGCTTGAACAATAACATAAAATTCTTGATCATAAATATAATAATTCTTTCTAGAATTAGTGAGTTTCTCACTAAAATATGCAATGGGCCTTCCTTTTGGACTTAAAAATGCTCCTATGGCACTACCACTAGCATCATAATCTACCTAAAATACCTTTTTAAAATATATAAGTGCTAAATAGGTTTCTCTATAACTTTTTGCTTCAAAAAATTAAAACTATTTTCTACTCCTATAGTCTAAACTCTTTCCTATCTCCCCTCATTTTTTCAATTACAGGTGCACATACACAACTAAAATTATTAATAAAATTTATGTAAACACTAGCTAGTCTGTGAAATGATCTTACCTCAGTAATGCTCCTTGGTGTAGGCCATTCTATGATAGACCTTAATTTCTTTGGATCCATCGTAAAAAACTCTGTTGAGATTAAAAATCCAAAAACACTAAATCCTTCATAAAGTTGCATTTATTTATATTTAACAACAATCTCTCTTATCTCAACCTCTGAAAAACCATATGAAAATGAATCAAATTATCCTCCAAACTTTCACCAAAAATTAAAATATCATCTAGACAAAAAATGAAAAATTACCCAAAAATTCCTTTAGTACTTCATTCATGAGCCTCATAAAAGTTCTCTATACATTGGTTAATACAAAAGACATTACCAACCACTCGTACAATCCTTTAACTTGAAATTTATTTTCAATTCAACTCCTTCATGTATCCTAATTTGGTGATGCCTACTCTCCAAGTCTATCATTGTGTAATTTTCTCCTCTCAAGAAATCCATATCATCCATCCTTGGAAATGCAAATCTACACTTGATTACGATTTTGTTGACGAACTTGAAATCAATGGACATCCTCCATTATTAATCCTTCCTAGCTTCTATTATTATATGTATTGCACATGGACTCAAACTTTTCGATTATTCCCTTCTTAAAAAATTCTTAAACTTGTTTATGAACACCCTCTCATTCTTTGTTGGAGTCTTTTTGTTGGCTACCTTGTTAGGTAAAATAAATCTTGGCATCAAGTTCATCTGATGAATTATGCTTCTTATAGGTGGAAAACCTTTTTGAACATTATCTAAAACTATATCTTGGAACTCATCCAACAAGTTTGAAATCTTTGTAGGCACATCTTCTACTCCTTCACTCACTTTCTTCTTCACTCACTTTAGGAATCAAAGAAAAGAACATATGTTCATGCTTCATTTTTTTGGTAGGAGGAAATGAGGAATTATAGTCCAAAGATCTATACCCTAGTATCCCATAAGTAGTTTGTTTATACCCCAAATGATACATCAAGAGGAAAGAGTATGTACGGTAGGAATCTATATCTATTAGAATTTTATATCTAACTTAAAGATAACATTCATCCATAACACAAATATGTATTAAAACCTTATGACTCCATATATTTATATATTCATATAATAATTATAATAGTAGGTCTTAGTCTCTGTTATTTATTCTGGTCTCTTTCTATATTATTCTCTTTATCATGATGTCTTAATTTGATATCTATTATATATACATATATTAATTCTTTGTCTCTTGGAGAGATGTGACCTTTATAGGGCACCCATTAATCTATCTTCCTTGTTGGCTCAAGGTTCCACAAATTATTTTTTGTAGGTTGTTGCAACTTCTACTCCCTATGCTGTATCTTGCTAACATCATCCCCCCTTTCAAAATTATGTCTTGTCCTCGAGCCATAGTGCTTAGTTCTCTAGAAGGATGTGTTTGTATATCACCTTTGGTTGTACAAATGCACTTTCCTGTTGCTTATTTGCTTGTTGGATTACCTTAATGTGTCCTTGGATGTTTATATTTGTGGCTTTGACCTCCACAAGATTGGTAGGTATTTAAGTTTGTTGTGCCACATTTTTGGCTTCTCCTAGAACTTCACTTAAGTGTGCTAGTTTGATGCTAATTGTTTTCCTTAGCTTCTTGACTTGCATTTTGATTTTTTCTCTTTGGATCTAGGTTTTCTGTAGCTGGATGTGCATATTTTCTATTTGTGCTTTGATGGCTCCATCCATATATTTGAAGGGTTCGTATGAAGATGCAACTTGTACAATCCTTTAGATTCTTTGTGAGGTTAGGCAATTGAAGAAAAAAATGATATAATAAATTGGCCTTTGTAATGCTTCCTTCACTATTTTTGATCTGTATCTCTAGTAGGGAATGCACTGCTACACATTTCTTTATGGTCTCATCTTATTTGTTCTTTAAGATCTCTTATTATGCTTCCTACTTTATTTTGGCCTTTTGTGACTATAAATTGGACTGTATACCACCTACCAACTATTTTAGTTGCCATGATAGTGGAAGGGAAGTGTCCCTTTGCATATACACTATTGAATTTTGCAATGTCTACACTATGCATTTTAATTACTCTGTACTATAGGATGATCCTTATATTACCTTTGGGTTGAGCTAATAATTCTCCTATTGAAATTTTGGATGCATCTACATGTACACAAAACTGTGTATTCTAATCCAAGAAGATTAGTATAGGGGCCTCCATAATTTTATTTTCAACGTGTCAAATGCTAGTTGGCATTGTTCATTATATTTAATACTTCTACTGGTTTTATTTTTAAGTAGTTTCTCTAATCGTACAACTATTTCAACATAGAAAGTTATAAATTTGTGGTGGTATCTAGTATATCCTAAGAAGGTTTTGAATTCCAGATCTATTTTAGGGGGTGGTAGAGTCATGATTAATGTAACTTTCATAGGTTCTACCATCAATCCTTATTTTCATATAATGTTTCCTACTAATGTCCCAAAGGGTACCACAAGCATACACATTTTTTAAATTTAATGCAATATGCATACTTTGAAATCTATTTAGTATAATTAAAAGTACTTGTAAATGGTGACCTTTTACCAAACCATATATCGCATAGTCATTTATTATACTTCCAAAAAATCATGAATGAAATATTTTAATTCATCATCATTGATGTAGAGTGAGGACTCAATCACAAACACCATCAAGATATTTTTTAAACAATGCTTTGATGCGAATGATGAAAATGTGCATTGTTGTTTATTTTTGTTAACTTTCTCCTAAGCCTAATGACACTCAAAAAAGGGGAAAGCATGAAAAATTGTGAGTTTTGGATTCTACAGACCTTCTACAACACTCTTCAATGATTTTATGTCTAATAAAAAATAGGGAATGTTGGATGTTGTGGTTGTGTTGCTGATATGTGGTTGTCATTGATGTCAACACTATTAGCATTGTTGCATTAGAAGCTGTATATGTCGAGCATATTGAAAAAATTGTAATAAGAAGTGCTATAGGTTGTTAGTGGTGAAGTGAAGTTCTTTCTGTCAGTGTGATTAGTACATTGCTATTTTGAGGTTGTGGACTAAAGGGTTTCTTGTTGAGTATATCTAGTTTATCCACGTCAAGTTTCAAAGATCCGCATGAAGATTTGATCAAGTAATGAAGATTTGTATTCTGACAATTTTTACCTTACTTTAGTTTGTATTCCTAAATGAAGATCATGTGATTTCTGTAAGTTCAGTTGCTGTGGATGCTTCTCTAGTGTTTCATGATTTTTTTGGATTTTTCTAGTTCATGCTCTATCTGTGTTGCATGTCCACATTGATCGCTATGCTCGTGATTTGAGATTTTCTCTTGCATGTTCATGTTTTTCATGTTCATGGCCGACTAGGTGTTGAAGTGTGTTGTGGATCTTCGAGGAGTAATTAATTGAAGTGGTTTGTGTTTGAGGATGTTTTTTTTGGTCTTCACTATGTTGTGGCTGACCTTGGTTGATTCACATGAATAATATTTATTGTTTTGGGCTGACTGTTTATATTCATTTTATTATTTTCTTGAGGCTGACTTATAGCAATGAAATTTCTTGTTGTGAATATATAAGAGTGATTGTTTTATCATTTGAAGGCATAAGTGTGCGAAGTGTATGAGTCCTATGTGTGAATAATGTATAGATCATTTGAATGCAGAGAAGAGAGTAAAGAAGAGTGAAGCAGAGTGAAGAAGAGTGAAGAAGTGTTCAAGAGTTTAACCGGAACTGTAACCAGGCATTAGCAGATGCTATTTTCTTAGTTCAAAGTCTGATGGATTTAATCAAAACCTTTCTATAAGGCAGTGTGTCTTCCTTTGGGCAGTAAGCCTATTTGTATTTGAGCAGTGAGCTCTAGGCAGTGTGCCTGAATGCATGTGCATTCCCCATTCATATTTTCTTATACTTTTAACAGGGTATAATCTTGTGGACTGACCTCCACTATGGTTTTCCCCCTAACAAGGTTTCCACATAAAAATCTTGGTGTTATGTGTGTTTCTAATATGTTGTTCATTTATGCTTTCATGATTAATGATCATATATGAGAATAAGGCTAATAAGTTGAATAAGTTTGAAATTTAGTGTCAATTGATTCAACCCCCCTCTCAGTTGTCTACCCTTGAGTTCTAAACAATTGGTATTAGAGCTAAGTTCCTTAGAAGAAGTTTAACAACTTGAGGTGATTTGGGATGGTGACTTACAAGAAAGATAGTCCTAGATTTGATGGAACAAATTATTCCTTGTGGAAGACTCGAATGGAGTGCCATATGAGATGCATTGGTGAAACCTACTAGAGCATTACAAAAAATATATATGCTATTCCATAGAATGGTCCTACTACTTCTGTAGAGATTAGGGATGCTGAATATAATATCAGAGCTAAGGAAGCTTTGTTGAGTGCTTTGAATGATACTAAGCTGACAAATGTGATGGATCTGAAGATTGCTTATGAGATCTGGAAAAAGTTGGAGACCTTGTATGAAGGAGATGCTAATGTGAAGATTGCTAAGCTACAAAGTCTGAAAGGGAAATATGAAAAGTTGAAAATAGGTGATGATGAAAATGTTGCTACTTTTGTGCAAAGAGTGAATGAAATTGTGTGTGGTATCAGATGTGCTGGTGGACAAATAGATGAATATGAGATTGTTGCTAAAATGCTTAGATCCTTGCCTGATTCTTACAAAGTTAAAGCTAGTGCTATTGAAGAACTCTGAGCTGTGACAAATGTTACCAGAGATATGTTGATTGGTAAGCTGATTGATTTTGAGTTGAGTGAATTTGGTGATGCCCTTCCTAAGGTTGAATCTACATTCGAGGCCACTAATTATGGAAGAGATAAACAAAGATATGATCTGGGTGAAAGTTCATTAAGAAAGACATTCAAGTATGAGGATGAAATAAAATAGTTGGATGAAGAAGAAAGAGAGCTAGAAGAACTTGAAGCATTGATTGTGAAAAGAGAAGCCATAGGACAAGGTGAGTATAAAGGAAAGTTTCCTATTAAATGTTTCTCTTGCAATAAGATAGGTCATTTTGTATCAAGGTGTCTTTAGAGAGTTTCCAAGCCAAGATTTAACAAGCCTAAATTCCAAAAGAAGTGTTACTATGCTGTTGATGAAGGCGTGACAAATGATGAATTTGATAAAGAAAATGTAGGTGAAGATGAATTTGTGTTTATTTCTATCAAGGAAAATAATTCTGTGTCTGTTGAATCTGGTAGTTGTACAAATGTGGAGAAAGCCCTAGCTGCTCAAGTTGAAGAGAAAGATGAATAAGTAATTGATAGTGGTTGTTCTCATCATATGAAAGGAGATAAAAATAAGTTTGTGAGTTTGGGAAATATGATGGTGTTGTGAGATTTGGTGATAATACAATTGGTGTGATTCATGGAAGAGGTTGCATTTCTCTTGATGGTAAGCATAACACTGATGATGTCTTGTATATTGAAGGTTTGAAACATAATATTTTAAGTGCTAGACAAATGGTTGATAAGGGAAACAATCTGTAGTTCATGGATGGTAAGTGCAAAATATTGGGAAATTCTAGAAGTGCGATTGCATCAGGTACAAAAACAAAAGGTAATATTTTCCACCTGAGTGCTACTAGTAAAAGTTGTTTGATTGCTCAAATTGATGAAAGTTGGTTGTGGCATAGGAGAATGTGTCATGTTAACTTTGGTAATATTGTGAAGATAAGTTCTACTAAGGATGTGAGAGATCTTCCTAAGTTGATGAAACCTACTAATGCCATATGCAAAGAATGTCAGTTAGGAAAGCAAACAAGAATTTCATTTCAAAGTAAAGAACAAAATTCAAATGAATTGTTGGATCTTGTGCATACTTATTTGTGTGGTCCTACTAGAACTAAAAGTTTACAAGGTTACAAATACTTTATGTTGCTTATTGATGAATATTCAATAATGATGTGGGATTCTTTCTTAAGGGAGAAATATGAGGCTCTAGAAAAGTTCAAGATCTTTAAGGCTATGGTTGAGACAGAGACAGGTCTAAAGATTAAATATCTAAGATCAAATAGAGGTGGTAAATTCACTTTCGATGAGTTTAATTATTTTTGTGAAGAGCATGGAATAAAGAGATAGTTATCTGCACTGCAAACCCCTCAACAAAATGGAGTTGTGGAAATGAAGAACATAACTATTTTAGATGCTGCTAGAACCATGATGTTAGAAGGAAATGTACCTCATATCTACTAGAGAGAAACCATGAGTACTGTTGTGTACACACTTAACTGGGTACAAATCAAAGTTGATACTGATAAGACATCTTTTGAGCTATGGATTGGTCAAAAGCCTACTGTTAGATATTTCAAGATCTTTGGAAGCAAGTGTTATATCAAAAGAGATGAAGATATAGGAAAGTTTGATGCTAGGAGTGATGAAGGAATATTTTTGGGTTATGCTACTAAGAGTAATGCCTACCTGTGTTACAATAAAAGATTGAAGAAAATGGTTGAAAGTGAAAATGTTAAGGTTTATGAAGACTTTGGTACACTATCAAGAACCTGTGGATATGATTCTGATGATCAGAGTGATAGTACAAACAAAGGCCAGAATTCAAGTCAAGTGCAAATCATTTTGGTTCAAATCAAGAAGATCAAGAAGAAGGAGAAACTTGTGGAAGATCAAAAGAGAGATCAAAAGAGCCTGAAGTTGAAGAACATTCTAAGAAGACTCCAAGGTATGTAAGGTTCAATCATTCAGAGAATCAGATCATAGGTGATAAGAACAAAGGTGTCCAAACTAGGAGAAAGATTGCAGAAGAATATTGCTTGATTTCAAAAACTAAGCCTAACAATGTGAATGAAGTATGCAAAGATGAAGATTGGGTTGAAGCAATGAAAGAGGAACTACAACAAATTGAGAAGAATGATACTTGGATTCTTGTTCCCAAACCTAAGGATACAAATGTCATTGGAACTAAATGGGTCTTTAGAAACAAACTAAATGAACAAGGTGAACTGGTTAGAAACAAAGAAAGTCTGGTATGTAAGGGATATTCATAGATGGAAGGTATTGATTTTGAAGAAACCTTTGCCCTTGTTGCTAGAATTGAAGCTGTGAGATTGTTTCTTTCTTATGCTGCTTACAAAGACTACAAAGTTTATTAGATGGATGCCAAGTCTGCTTTTCTAAATGGTGAATTGGAAGAAGAAGTGTATGTTGAACAACTAGATGGATTTCAATTAATTGATCAGGGAGATATGGTTTTTCAGCTGAAGAAAGCATTGTATGGACTCAAAAAAGCCCCTAGAGCTTGGTATGCTAGATTGGACAAGTACTTGGTGAAGCTTGGATTTAACAAAGGTACTGCTGATAGTAATCTATATTTCAAGAATAATGATGATAAAGATTTGATTGTGGATTTTTTTGTTGATGTTATCATATTTGGAGGAGATGATAGATTGTGCATGAAGTTTGCTAATGATATGCCGAACAAGTTTGAGATGTCAATGGTTGGAGAGATGAAATTCTTCTTGGGATTACAAATTACTTAGTTAGATAAAGGGATCTTCATATCTCAATCCAAGTATGTGAAAGAGTTGCTAAAGAAATTTGGTATGGAAGATTCAAAGCCAGTTGGTACACCCATGGTGATGAGATGCAAGTTGATAACTGATGATGATTCTCTGAAGGAAAATCAAACTATATACATATCAATGATTGGTGGATTGCTATCTTTGACTCAAACTAGGCCTGATATCATGAATGCATATATGTATTGTTGCAAGATTTCAAGCTGATCCTAAAGAATCTCATGTGACTACTATGAAGAGGATTTTCAGATACTTGAAGGGGACAATTGATTTTGGTTTATGGTATCCTAAAGAGGATGATCTTACTTTGAGTGCCTTTATTGATGCTGATTGGGAAGGAGATGTGAATGACAAGAACAGTACTAGTGGTGGAGCATTTTTCTTGGGAAATAAGTTTATTTCATGGTTAAGCAATAAGTAGAATTCTATTTCTTTATCTACTGTTGAGGCCAAATACATTGCTGTTGCTAATAATTGTACTCAAGTCCTATGGATGAAACAAATCTTGAAGGATATCAGAGTTGTGTATGATGAGCCTATTTTTATATTATGTGATAACTCAAGTGCTATTAAAATTTCTAAGAATCTGGTGTTGCATTCCAAAACCAAGCATATATCTATTAAGTTTCAATTTTTGAGAGAGAAGGTAAGTGAAAAGGAAGTTAGATTGGAATATGTTCCTACTAAGGAGAAGATTGTAGCATATTTACTAAGCCATTTCATAAGGATAATTTTGAGTATCTCAGAGGGAATTAGGGGTGATAACCCCTCCTAATTAGAACCAAGGATGCATTGATTTTCATCAATCCGTGCATTTCATGATCATATTTTGATCCTTATTGATGTTGTGGTGCCTGCTACTCAGGGGGAGTAGTCAGATGTTGAATTGTTCAGGTGTTTAGATATGTGGTTCAAATCTTGCATAGAAGAGATCTTTGACATTGATGTCAAAGGGGGAGAAGAGTAATGTGAAAAATCCTTGTGGGGAGGAGAGCTGAGAAAATAAGAGTTAGAACCTAAGGGGAGTAAGTGTTGTGTTGATGGTATTTTTCACATCATTTGTTTCCATCAATGCCAAAGGGGGAGATTGTTGGATGTTGTGGTTGTGTTTCTGATATGTGGTTGTCATTGATGTCAACACTATTAGCATTGTTGCATTAGAAGCTGTATATGTTGAGCATATTGAGAAAACTGTAATAAGAAGTGCTACAAGTTGTTAGTGGTGAAGTGAAGTTCTTTTTGTTGGTGTGATCAGTACGTTGCTATTATGATGTTGTGGACTAAAGGGTTTCTTGTTGAGTATATCTAGTTTATCCATGTCTAGTTTCAGAGATCCATGTGAATATTTGATCAAGTAATGAAGATTTGTATTCTGACAGTTTTTTTGTTACTTCAGTTTGTGTTCCTGAATGAAGATCATGTGATTTCTGTAAGTTTAATTGCTGCGTATGATTCTTTGGTGTTTCATGATGTTTGTGGATGTTTCTAGTTCATGCTCTATTTGTGCTACACATCCGCATTGATCTTTGTGCTTGTGATCCAAGATTTTCTCTTGCATGTTCATCTTTTTCATGTTCATGGCCAACTAGGTGTTGAAGTGTGTTATGGATCTTCGAGGAGTAATTAATTGAATTGGTTCATGTTTGAGGATGTTTTCATTCTTCACTATGTTGTGCCTAACCTTGGTGATTTGCATGAATAATCTTTATTGTTTTGGGCTGACTATTTATATTCATTTTATTATTTTCTTGAGGCCAACTTATAACGATGAAATTTCTTGTTGTGAATATATAAGAGCGATTTTTTTATCATTTGAAGGCATGAGTGTGTGAAGTGTATGAGTCCTATGTGAAAATGATGTATAGATCATTCGAAGGCAAAGAAGAGAGTAAAGAAGAGTGAAGAAGTGTTCATGAGCTTAACCAGAACTGTAACCTAGCATTAGCAGATGCTATTTTCCTAGTTCAAAGTCTAATGGATTTAATCACAACCTTTCTGTAAGATAGTGTGTCTTACTTTGGGAAGTAAGCCTATTTGTATTTGAGTAGTGAGCTCTAGGCAGTATGCCTGAATGCATGTACATTCCCCATTCATATTTTCTTATACTTTTAATATGGTATAATCTTGTGGACTAACCTCTACTGTGGTTTTTCCCCTAACATGGTTTCCACATAAAAATCTTGGTGTTATGTGTGTTTCTAATATATTGTTCATTTATGCTTTCATGATTAATGATCAGATCTGAGAGTAAGGCTAATAAGTTGAATAAGTTTGAAATTCAGTGACAACTGATTCACCCCTCCCCCTATCAGTTGTCTGGCCTTGAGTTTCCAGCAAGGAATGCATAGATGTGTTCAATCCCTTCATAACTAAAAGTTTTATGATAGTTTACAAGCAAATTTGGACACACAATCATTGATTCCTCACACATGCCAACTTTTAAAGGCTTGAGTTCAAAATGGTTTTTAGATATCCTTAAAAAAGAACTTTCTACCAATTTTCATGAGTTTTTGACAATGGAAAATAAAGATATGAATTTTTTAGTGTTTTTGGAAACCCTAGGCAGGGTTTGGACTTGCTCTTAGTAAAAATGCCATAACTCACTCAAAAATTAATGAAAGTGCATGAAACAAAAATAATTTGTAAGGTAAGACACAAAACCAACTTCCCAAGGTGTGTGTAGGTCCATACCAGACCATACAAATCCATACCATGCCTATTTCAAGTTGCAACTTTTTAGAAAAAAAAAAAAACTTACAAACTTTCCCTTAATGAAATTGCCATACATCACTCAAAACTTAATGAAATTGATTAAAAAAAAAATTATAATATTAAAACACATCTTCAACCTTCCTATTGAGGGTCAAAGTAACACAACAACATTAAACATAATATTACTATTCTATTTCTCCTAAAAGAGAAAGATAACACATGGTGACCTAACTCCCAAGGTCCTTGCAACTGGTTCTCAATTATGTTGATATCACTTAATGGTTGATATAAATATAATGTTCAAGGGGCCTTTGTTGGTAACAAGGAACAAGACTACATAACATCAATTAGTCTACATTTTGGGGGGGTTTAAATAAAATAAAAAGATGAATCAAAGCTTCAAATCAAAGAAACATGAGTAAAATTATTACATATCCAGACATGCATTTCCATAATGAGTGTTTATTTCACCTATCCACAACTATAGCAAGATGAAATCCATATAATAAACTATGCTACTGCTTACATCCATAATTCTAATTCAAATACCATCAAAATTCACTAAACTTACTTCAAACGAATCACTCACCCATCATCTAAAACACAGATCAAATGAATACAATAACAACTTCATCCACATATAATCCAATGATATAATCTTGAATCCAGTTCCTTCTATTGAATTTCATCAAATAAGAAAAAATTAAGCACAACAAATATCACTGGCGTATGGATTGATCATGCACCATTAACCTTATCAAAATAGATCCAAACTTTAAAACCATAACATAAAAATGTATGAAAAACTGTAAAATAACCAAGCTTTTATTGAACTTTTAGAGTATCTCTCCTAAAACATAGAAATCGTAGATCTAATCTCTATTTTCGATCATCAGGTGGCTGATCTTCCTTTAATTATCCAACCTTTACAAAATAGAACCTAATAATACATATAGGGTGCCACATGCACAAGTTTCTCAATTATCAATCAAGATCCACAATTAATGGAGCCGAAACTAAACACAAAAGTAGAATAATGAACCTCCGTTTCAAGGTTGATCACTCTGTTGTACCAAAAAGAAATATGATATTCCAAGAAGAAAGTGAAACCCATAGATAAAAATCAGAGTTGAGCTTATGTCAAAACCCACAAAAAGAGGAGAAAAGCAAATATTGAGTATGGTGAAAAGAGTCAGTTCACTTTTGTACTGAATGCTCAAGGATGTACTCATCATAACTGGAGAACACTTGTTGAAGAGTACCCAAATCGAGTCCATCCAACCAATCATCTTCAAATCTGATCCTTTCAAATTCTGCAGAAACCAACCTTTGCATCTCCTTTAACTTGATTAACTCCTTTCTAGCATGAGTTCTTACCTCCTCCCTAATATCCATAAACTGATCTAATAGTAGATTCTCCCCATCGTCTCCTTTTTGCATAGTTTATCTCAAGGTATATGGAAGCTTTTCCACCTTGATCTTCTTTGGTCTAACTCCTTTCCATGAAGTTTCACCTGGTTGGCTTCTCTGAGAGGCCTCATCTGATGCTCTCGACATTTCTTGATTTCTATAGCAACATCCTATATTAGATGAAAAAAACATCTAGGTTAGTCAATCATATAATCCATTCTCCATCCTCCTAAGATCATATTTACTTAGTCAAACTCTGCCTTTATCAGAGGCGAAACCATAGAAGTATTAGGCATAAAAGATATTTCTTATCATGTGGCGGGGCTAGGATCGAAACTAGATAAGAACCAAAACGGGGTCGGAAGCGGGATCAGAATGGGATCCAGACCAGAACTAATTATTAGTTCCCAAATTCAAGTTCCACTCCGACTCTGGTTCTGACTAAGAATAGGTATAAAGATACATCGTAGATGGGAGTGTAATAATTTTAGGAAACAGAGAGTATTTCAAACAAGGTATAGTCATATGAATTTTTAAACCCTGGGTCACATGGGCTTAAAGTAAACCAGACATAGCATAGTTTAATCCTCCAACAACTCCTCCATACAAAAGGTCATTTAAACCTTGGAAAAGGTCATATTGCAAAGGTTTTCGAGCAAAACCCTAGTTTGCTTGAGACACTGCTTCTGAAAACTAGGGCATAACAAGAATCCCACATGGACAACACAAAATCAACGTGGGAAGACTAGAAACATGGTTTCAAGATGAACTTCCATCACCTAAGCAAGGAAACTACTCAAAAATTGAAACCCTAGATAAAAATAGAGCATGACAAAATAGACCGACCAAAACATGACACCAGAGATGGGGAAAAGAAAAAACTAAAATGAAACTTCACAAAGTTTGAAGTTCGATTCCAGGTCCGGATCCAGTCTCGACCAAAAGCAAAGAACAAAACATAAGCACAAGGGAAGCGGGACTAGAACGAACACTGGACTCGACTCAAACAACAAAGAAAATGAGGAGAAAGGAAATGAGCGGAGACAGAGTCAGAACGGGGACACAATATGGAAACTTGAAACTTCCTACTTTCATTCCAATCTTGGTTCTACTTTCGTGTGAGCAAACAAACAAAAACACACAAGGAAACAACCAAAAAACAAGAGGATAGACCAACCCAAGAAACATCCAATAGAAGCAAAGGAGGAGAAACAAAAGAGAAGATAGAGTTAGAGTCAAAACAATATCTGAACTAGAAACCTTGAAAGAGTTCCATGTTTAGATTTGGTTCCGGATCCACCTCCGATAGAGAAAAAGTTAGACTTAGGAGCAAAACAAACAACTCCTAAGACCCAACCAAACAACCAAAGGAAAACAAAAAAAGAAAAGAAAAGGGGACCCATTTTGTTCCAAAAAATAAATAAAATGGGGTGGTTATGTAAGGCATAACAAATGGCAACTCGGTTGGGAAAAATGGTTTACCCATTTTTAAGATATTGAAGAATTTAGTCACCCCAGAACTTATAATTTATGAGACATGTTAACTTAAGTGTGATTAGAATATTTAAGTAAAGTTGAGTTGGAATCTCAAATGTAGAACCAACATAAACTGCTGCTTGAATCTGAGTGTGTGCATGCTTATGGTGCATCCTTCTTTATTTGAGATTTCTCCACACCTAAACAACTATATCTATGATCCAAGCTACATGGGTTGAGTCCTTTGACTGTCATGCAATGGATTCCTAGGTATTTCTCTGCTACCAGTCAAGCGTCCATAGCCCCAACATAGATACCTCTAGTTCTCTTAAAGCATTGCTCTACTACCAGTCAGGCGTCCATAGCCCTGATAGAGATACTTGAATTACCCATTTAGTATTGAGTTTTCCTTTATTTTAGTGCTTCTATTTTCTTATTTCTTTTACAGGCCTTACCTGTGAAAATTATTTTCAAAAGCCTTCTCAATACAAAGAATTTAATAGTCTGAGATGTGGGTTGAGAACTACAGTGGATCCTATGACAGTTTTGGGGAAACAAAATTTTCACTTGAATCGAAGATATAATTACTCTGAGATGAATAGGCACTTTATAGTCAGGTGTTTTATCTATTTTGTGATAGATTTCAATGATAGTTCATGAGGTTATCTACAATATACCTTACTTCTAATAGCCTTCAGACTCATGCTAAAATGACCATAAGGCATGAGTCTTAGAACAAAATATTTTGACATATATGCCCAAAAATGCCTAAACCAATTTCTCTCCTAGTGCCTACAACATTCTTTGAATAACAACCCCAATATTTTAAGATGGAAAGAAAAGAGAATCCCCAAAGACAAAAATAAAAACAGACACCAAAAAACAAAAATGAAAGAAAGAGAAAGAAAGAACCAACAAACAAACAACCAATAGAAGCAAAGAACCAATAATTACACAAAATACATATATACAATTAATTCAAAAACTCAAACCTTTATGATCTGAAGTAATGTTTGAGAAACTGCCCATTGACAGGCAATAGAATAGGTTCTCCCATCAAGGTGGTCAAATGAAAAGTGTTCTCACCCAAGATCTCAGCTACTTGATACAGACCTAGCCAGAGTCTATCAAATTTCTGGTGATCATCCTTTTTCTCCTTAGCCTTATCCCACAACAACACTAGATCTGAGATTCTGGATGTCTTAATCTTAGCTCTTTTGTCGAACCAATGTTTGACAACCTAATACTTGAAAAAATGCTGTAGAGAAGAATCTCTTTGTTCTTCCATGTTTAAAAGGTTATTTAATCTTACCTCAATCTGATCATCTCTTGTATAAAACTCCTGCATGAACTTAAGAACAGGTATCTATAAGTGTATGGGGAAAACCAGATCTTGCCAATAGACTAATTTAAAAGGAGAATTTCCTAGAGCAACCTTAATATGGGTTCGATCTTCCCATAAGGAAAATATCAACTGGGTATGCCAGTCCCTAGGATTACTTTCAAGTAATTTCTTTAGCACTTCTAGCATGTTATTGTTAGTAGATTTTGCTACACCATTTCCCTGAGGATAATAGTTAGAGGAATATCTCAAAATGATTTTATGTCCATATTCCCATTGTATGAATTAAATAGATGAAAAGACAGGGCCATTGTCACATACCAGGGTGAACGACACTCCAAACCTAGTAACAATGTTTTCAGTAAGAAATTTGATAACTTAGTGGTGCTGTTCTTGCATGGTTGAGCCTCAGTCCAACAAGTGCAATAGTCTGTAGCAGTTAGAATAAATTTGTGTCCTATAGAAGAATTAGGATTAATTACCCCAATAAAATCTAGTGCCCATTGGGAAAATGGTCTTACCTCATATACTGGTTGTAGAGGCATTGTTGGATTATGCTCCTTTGATGTAGAAGTCTGACATGTTGATGTGCATCCTTGAACACATGGGACCAATAATATCTTGACCTTGTGGATTTGATGGGCCAAAGAATCTGTAGATCCATGTCTCGTGCCATGCCTACCGTGGAATTCAACCATGGCATGCTTGGCTTCTTGCCGATTCAGACATCACAGGTACACCCCCTCATAATTTATTCTATATAGAGCCCCTCCTTTGAGCATGTAATGAGCACTCTTCATCCTCTGGGTAGCATTCATTCCTTATGGGCATCTATTATTGAGAAGGAGAAAAATCAAGTCAATATACCATGGGTCTTTGGTGAATGAGTGCACAGTATATTGCTGATAGGTAATATTCTTGTCAACATCTACCATGGACTTTGATAAACCTTGTCCTTGGACAAGTTTCATTGTATGAATCTCTAAATCATACTCTTGTAGGATAGCCATCCATTTTCCTCTTCTTTCCCCTAATTCTCTTTGCATAAGGAGAGACTTAATCGCTGGATCAAGCACTATAGCAATAACTTGGCTTCTTAGAATGTAATTCCTAAATTTTTTTACTACTCATACCAATGCAAAGGCCTATTTTTCCAAGGGTGGGTACCTAATTTATGCATTCTTGAATGGAGAGATCATGAAGGCAATTGGCCTTTCATATCCTTCACCTCTGTATTGTGTTAGGATTGCTGCACATGAATGATCATATGCAAATGAATAAATATAAAAGGGATTTAGGTAATCTGGGCTAGTCAAGATCGGTGCCTCAGATATTGATTGCTTAATCTGTGAAAATGCAGATTTAGCCTCATTGCTCCATTCAATTTTAGCATCTTTCTTCATCATCTCGTTGATGGGTTTAACAATTTATGCAAACCCTGTTATGAACTTCCTTACAAAATTAATCCTCCCGAAGAAGGACCTCATCTCCTTTTTACTTCCTGGCATCATCAATTTCAAAATGGCCTCAACTTTGTCAGGATCTATGGATATTCATTTTTCTAATATCGCATGCACTAAAAGTTTCCCTTTAGAAACTCCAAAAACACATTTCTTGGGGTTTAGAGATACTCCATAGCTGATACATCTCTTAAGGACCTTTTCTAAATCAGCAACATGATCCTTTCTATTCTTGGAAAATATTGTCAAGCCATCCACATATATAATAATAAAATAACCTATCAGATCTTTAAAAGCCACATCCATTGCACGCTGAAAGGTAGCTCTAGTGTTAATGAGGCCAAACAACATGCATCGATAGGAAAATGTTCCCCATTTTATAGTAAAGGCAGTCTTCATCCTATCCTCATGGCTGACAAGCACTTGGTTATACCCAAAATAGCCATCTAAGAATGACATCATCTAAGATCCGTTGACAGTTTATAATAACTTGTCAAGAGAAGGAAGTGGATAGTTATCCTTCTCTGAGGCTTTGTTAAGGTTCCCGAAGTCAACACACAACCTGATCTCCCCACTTTTCTTACGTACTAGAACTAGATTGGCAACCCACGTGGAGTGCCTTTCTAGGAAGATGATTCTTGCTGATAAAAGTTTTTGCACTTCCTTCTGTATTAATGGTTCGATCAAAGCGTTGACCAGGCGCTGCTTTTGATGAAAGGGCTTGGCTTTTGGCTTCAACGGTATTCTGTGCGTGATCACAAAGGTGTCAAAAGTCTTCAAATCTTCATAACTCCAGGCGATTGCCACAATATCTTCTTTTAACACCTTAATTATTTCATTTCTGATCTCCTTAGGGCAAGTCTTGCCTATAAGGACATTTCTTTCAGGATCTGAAATAACCAGATTAATAGATTCATACTTCCCTCCTTCACTTTGCGTTGGCACTCTCTCCCAAGCTTGAGGATCATAATCAAATATTCTTTCTAAGGCTACCATCCCCTTGGGGATGCTGTTACTCTTTAACTTCATTACTCCTTCCATATCACAACCTTCAGGGTCCCATTCTCCTTGATCTCTATCCGATTCATCTATGATTTTCCCTTCGAAGACATCTGAACTTGCCAAGAAGGCGAGTATGTTTTGGTCATCATCGAAGACCTAAAAATTCTAAACATTATCAAGGATTGCTGGGATTGAAACTAGTTCAACCAAAAATATTTTCAATTTGGAGTCCTGCATAGGCTCCAAAGTACTAGTAGTAGCTGCCAAAGCATTTGCAATTTGATTTTGTTCCCTAGGAATCAAAGTAATTCCGAAAGTGTCAAAGTCCTCAATCAGATTCCAAACTCTATTTCTGTAAGCAACCAATATTTATTATGGCAAGTATATTGGCTATAAAACTGTTTGATAATGACTTCAAAGTCCCCCATCACCATAAGAGATGTGACCTTCTTCTGATGGGAAAAAATTAAGCCCCTAGCAAGTGCTTCATACTTTGCCACGTTGTTCATACAACCAAACTATAGCCTATAGGAAGAAAAGTAAGTCTTCCCCTTTGGATTGGTTAATTCCACCCCTACTCTACTTCCTGATTTGGACTTAGAACCATCAAATTTTAGACTCCATAATTGATCTAGGGCTGGGATCTCTTCTTTTTTATGGCTTACAGTTTTTTGCTTGGAAAAAGTATATGGCGGCTCAAACTGGAGCTGATCATCTGTACTTGAAAGTAACTGGGGGCACAGTTCACCAAAAGATTATCTTGAATTCAAAATTTGTTTAGGAAGTGATTCCTGAACCTCCTCTTGATTCAGGTCATGATTTAGTACCTTTTCACCTATTCCCTAGGCATTGGAAGTGTTTCTGGGGTAAGTGTAATTAGCAAAGACTAAGATTCCTCAGTCTCTAGTTGTAGTTCAGAACACAAAACCTGAGTTTGCTCAAGTGTAATTAGCAAAGATTGAGATTCCTTAGTCTCTAGTTGTAGTTCATAACACAGAACCTGAGTTTGCTCGAGTTGAGAAGATGATCCCCTTTGAGCAAGGTCGACTCTCGTAAGGATAGTTGCATCCTTTGCTTGAAATGGAAATTCATTAGTGGAGGCTTTAGGTTGACATTCACAAGTTTCTTCTACCCAGGAGACATGTTTTAAGATATCTACATAGGGCTGGAAAGTTAATTTAGAATGATTATGGTAATGAACCCTACACCAATCAGGAAGTAGTAGACTCCACATATCAACCTCCTCTCCTAGTACCATCCTATCCTATTGTAATTTCATTATTAGGACTTGTTGATTAATAGTAATCATTGGGTCATTTTTCTCTAAAAGGTGCGAGTCATCAGAATGAAGTACTAAAAAAGTCATGATTTCCTCCTGCTTGTAAACTCCCATCTCAGTTTCAAAATATGCTACCTCATTAGGGGAATCATACTCAGTGATCATGTGTTTGAGCCTAGGCTCACGTTCAATTATGATTTGGCTTGCTATCCCTTTCCAGGGCAGCCATATGTGTGAGAAATCAAAAGAAAAATATCCACCAAGACTTTTCATCAGGTCTCTGCTCAAGAGCATACCATAGGTTTTTGGGATATCTGCGACTTGAACATCCACATAAGTTTGGATCCTTAGATCAGATCCAATCTGTACATGGATATTTTTTAGCTCTCCTACCACATTGACTTCTATTTTGTCTAACTGGATAACCTTCTTATTTTTTTGGAGTGGACTCAGACCTAAATTCCTACAAATTGAAAATGGCATGATGTTTCCCGACACCCGAGAATCTAGTAGACAGTTGTGTAAATTTTTTCTAAAAATTCTTAAACTTGGCAAGAAAGGTGGAGTACGAGTCTTACCTTTATAGAGTGCTGCATTCATCTCGTTAGTAGGAGTCGCCTTTTCTCTTCCTTTTGACCTGTTTGCTTCCCCCAATGATTTCAACAAAATTTCCTTTTGAGCAAGGCACCATTTCAAAATATCAAAGAAAGACATTGAAGTCTTCTGTCTCTGCATCTTTGTAATGAAAAAAAATTATGAATAATTCCTAACCTAATATTTAGGAATTGAAGGTGAATTACCTTTGTTCTGAGAATCTGATGGTCCCTTTGGTGGTGGTGGATTATTATTCACATTCTAATTTGGTGGGACCATATTATTAGGAGGGGCAGAGATCGTGAATGACCCTCTGTTATGATTTCTAAGGAAATGGCCTCCCTTGGTTTGGAAGGCTTGGGCATCGTACACATCTTCTATTGCTTCATTGTCTTCCTAGTTAGGAAATGGAAGTTCTTCCTCAAAGATATCATATGCCATGGTAGTATCTATTGATCCATCAGATTTTTTGGATACACCCTAGAATGGAGCATCAGCTTGGGCTATCTTAACCATCTTTTCCATCTCTGGGAAATTTACCTCAGAATGGACCATAGTATCATGTAGTCTACACCAATTAGTCATAAGGTTGAGGTCTACCAAGCAGTGTGTGGCTTTTTGTCTCCCACTTGATAATTGTGGGAAACTCCTCCATTATTGGGTCTAGTATTCCATGGCCTATTGTTGTTAGACCTTTGATTGTATCCTCTATTCTAATTTTGATAGATTTGATTAGAGGAGTTTTGGTTATGGAAATTCCTATTGGTGTTTTGGTTAGTATTATAATTTTGATTAGGATAACCACCCTGATTAGAATATCCTCCCTGATTCTGAAAAACCTTGGTTTTGGTTGTGAGGGGGATTTTGTCTAAGTTGAGCCATATCATTAGACATCTGAGATAGTGTCTTTTTGAGAGTCTCCATCTCATTGGTTAGTTGGAGAGTCTTTTCACTTTCTATAGTCTTCACAACAAAGGATTGATTAACTGAATTTGATCCTTAGACAACTTGATTTTGGTAATTTTGATTTTGCTGGGAGGAGTCTTGGGGACCATTGTTAAAAAATGGCAAGGGAGGTGAAGCTTGGAACTCAGACATGGGCCCATATTGGGAATAAGAGATCCATGGGATTGTATTGAATAAAGGGGGTGGATTGGACATTTGGTATCCTATAGGAGGGAGAACTCCTCCTAGACTCCTAGATTGTAGACTTATCTGTTGTTGCAACTGGATAGAGAGATGATATACCTTAGCCAAAGAATCAGTTTCGTTAGCATTATATGTCCTTTTAAAAACAAGCCAATCAAAGGGTCCACAACCCTTAAGTATGCCAAAATTGCAATGTTCTCAGCCACCAGGTAAGGATCCTGCAACCTTCGGTACATTCTTTGGAACCTAGTGTTGAATAGAGGCAGCGGTTCATGGTGTTCTTTTCTTATTGTGGCAAACTGGTGGTAAAGGATAGCAGGGTCTACATAAACCCTAAACTAATTGATAAAGGCATTCTCCAAATCCTTCCAACTTAGAACTGACCCTTGGGGTAAGTTTAGGTACCAATTGTATGCCATGTCTCCCAACGAATAGGGGAACAATCTACACACAACGTCCTGATGAGCCACTTGAGCATGGGTACATGCATATTTAAATTCCTGTATGTGCTCCTCAACACTTCTTGATTCTCCATGCATGTACTTAGGACAAAACCTCTCTGGGTTCTTAGGGAGATTGTGTATACCTCCAGGGATAGTCCCTAATGGTGAAGGGTTATTGAAAATGTAAGCCATAGGTCTTGGTGGTGATACAGGTTGAGTAGATTGTGGAATGGGTGAAAGTGGCCGATGAGGTGGTGTAGGTGGGTTTGGTGGAGACCCAGGTGGGGTGAGCGGTGGTGATAAAGGTTGGTTCAAGACTCTATGATCCTAGGGCCTATTCTTGACAGGGGTTTGGAGTTCAACAAGTGGTTCAGGGTTTTGAGAAGATCTAAGAACTATCTTGTACCTATCTGGTGAAAATGACCCAATGCAAGCCAACTTGTTCCTCAGGCCCTCCTTCTAGCGCTAGATCTATTGAGGGTCAAAGCAGCACACCAACATTAAACATAATGTTACTATTCTATTTATCCTGAAAGAGAAAGATAACACATGGTGACCTAACTCCCAAGGTCCTGGTAACTGGTTCTCAATTATGCTGATATCACTCAGTGGTTGATATAACTGCAATGTTCAAGGGGCCTTTGCTGGGAACAAGGAATATGACTGCATAACATCAATTAGTCTACGTTTGGGGTGGTTTAAATAAAAGAAAAATATGAATTAGAGCTTCAAATCAAAGAAACATGGGTAAAATTCTTACATATCCAGAAATGAATATCCATAATGAGTGTTTATTCCACCTATCCACAACTATATCAAGATGTAATCCATAGAATAAACTATGCTACTACATACATCCATAATTCTAATTCAAATACCATCAACATTCACTAAACTTACTTCAAATGAATCACTCACCCATCATCTAAAACACAGATCAAATGAATACGATAACAACTTCATCCACATATAATCCAATGATATAATCTTGAATCCAGTTCCTTCTATTTACTTTCATCAAATAAGAAACAATTAAGCACAACAAAAATCACTGGCATATGGATTGATCATGTACCATTAACCTTACCAAAATAGATCCAAACTTTAAAACCATAACATAAAAATGTATGAAAAACTGTAAAATAACCAAGCTTTTACTAAAATTTTAGAGTATCTCTCCTAAAACATAGAAATCCTAGATCTAATCTCTATTTTCTATCATTAGGTGGTTGATCTTCCTTCAATTAGCCGACCTTTACAAAGTAGAACCTAATAATACATATAGGGTGCCACATGCACAAGTTTCTCAATTATCAATCAAGATCCACAATTAATGGAGCCAAAACTGAACACAAAAGTAGACTAATGAACCCCCGTTTTAAGGTTGATCACTCTGTTGTACCAAAAAGAAATCCAATTTTCTAAGAAGAAAGTGAAACCCACGGATCAAACTCAGTGTTTAGCTTATGTCAAAACCCACAAAAAGAGGAGAAAAGCAAATATTGAGTATGGTGAAAAGAGTCAGTTCACTTTTTCACTGAATGCTCAAGGATGTACTTGTCATAACTGGAGAACACTTGTTGAAGAGTACCCGAATCAGGTCCATCCAACCAATCATCTTCAAATCTGATCCTTTCAAATTCTGTAGAAACCAACCTTTACATCTCCTTTAACTTGATTAACTCCTTTCTAGTAGTTCTTACCTCCTCCCGGATATCCATAAACTGATCTAATAATAGATTCTCCCCATCATCTCCTTTTTGCATAATTTATCTCAAGGTATATGGAAGCTTGTCCACCTTGATATTCTTCGGTCTAACTCCTTCCCATGAAGTTTCACCTGGTTGACTTCTCTGAGAGGCCTCATCTGATGCCCCCAACATTTCTTGATTTCTACAACAACATCCTATATTAGATGAACAAAACATCTAGGTTAGTCAATTAGATAATCTCTTCTCCATCCTCCTAAGATCATATTTACTTAGTCAAACTTTTCCTTTATCAGAGGCGGAACAATAGAAGTATTAGGCATAAAAGATATTTCTTATCATGTGGTGGAGCCGAGATCGAAATTGGATAAGAACCAAAACAGGGTCAGAAGTAGGATCATAACGAGATTAAGACTAGAACTAATTATTAGTTCCCAAATTCAAGTTCCAATCCAGCTCCGGTTCCAACCAAGAATAGGTATAAAGATACATCATAGACGGGAGTGGAATAATTTCAAGAAACAAAGAGTATTTCAAACAAGGTACAGTCATATGAATTTTTAAACCTTGGGTCACATGGGCTTAAAGTAAACTAGACATAGCATAGTTTAATCCTCCAAAATCTCCTCCATAAAAAAGTTCATTTAAACCTTGGAAAAGGTCATATTGTAAACATTGTTGAGCAAAAACCCTAGTTCGCTGGACACACTGCTTCTGAAAACTAGGGAATAACGAGAATCCCACATGGACAACATAGAATCAATGCGCGAAGACCAAAAACAAGGTTTCAAGATGAACTTCCATCACCTAAGCAAGGAAATCGCTCAAAAATTAAAACCCTAGTTAAAACTAGAGCACGACAAAACAAACTAACCAAAACACGACACCAGAGATGGGGGTGGAGACAAAACCAAAATGGAACTTCACAAAGTTCTAAGTTTAATTTTGGGTTCGCATCCGGTCTCGACCAAAAAGTAAAGAACAAAACACAAGCACAAGGGAAGCAGGACCGAAACGAACACCGGACCCGGCCCAAACAACAAAGAAAATGAGGAGAAAGGAAATGAGTGGAGACGAATTCAGAATGGGGACACAATATGGAAACTTGAAACTTCCTACTTTTGTTCCAATCCTGGTTCCGCTTCTGTGTGAGCAAACAAACAAAAACACACAAGGAAACGACCAACAAACAAGAGGACAGACCAACCCAAGTGTTTGTTGGAAACAACCAACAAAAGCAAAGGAGGAGAAACAAAAGAGAAGATGGAGTCAAAGTCAGAATGATATCCGAACTAGAAACCTTGAAAGAGTTCCATGTTTAGATTTGGTTCTGGACCCGCCTCAGACAGAGCAAAAGATAGACTTAGGAGAAAAACAAACAACTCCTAAGACCCAACCAAGGAACCAAAGGCGAACAAAAGAAAAGAAAAGGGGGACCCATTTTGTTCCAAAATAAAACAAAAATGGGGTGGTTATGCAAGGCATAACACTTCCCAATTGATTTCATGTCTATATTGTACCATACAAGGCCGTACCATGAAGATTAATGATTGTTTCAACAAAAAATGTAAGGAAAGAATGTTCCAAAATGAGTTTCTTTCATTCTCGTTCTTCCCCCAACCTTCTCCAACCTTGGTGCTCATGTGAAAATGTCATTTTTATGAAATTATATTCATTTACATTTCCAGAAACTATTTCTTAACTTCCGAAAGCAATTTTGCAAAATTGCATTTTTTAACAAATTTGCACCTAATAACCCAAAACTAATCTATTATGACCCCAAATAAGTAAAGACCTTAAATGGTCCACATTGACCTTATTGATCCAAAACAAACCAAAATTCAAAGTTTTGCAACATGACAACAAAGTGTATCAAAGGATTCCCCGACATTAATCATTATCTCACTGAATATTGCAAGTGGATTATTTAGGTGAAATGGCATCACTACATACATGTAAGAGCCCCGTTCTATTGCAAATGTGGTTTTTAGTTGATCCTTCTCACTTGTATTTACTTGGTGATAGCCAAAGAACCCATTAGGGAATGAGTACAAATTTATCTTATCGCCACTGATTCTAATATTTCCTTGGTGAATGGTGTAGGGAAGGGGTCATGAATGTAGGCTTTATTTAGTTCCCTGAATTCAACATAAATTACTATCTCACTCATTTTACTATTTTGTATAACCATAGGGTTAATCCATTCCACATATTCTATTGGTTTGGTCATCCTTGATTTAAGCATTTTATCCAACTCTACTTCAACTTTCTTCTTCATGTTTGGATTTAGTTGGTGTGGCCTCTTTTGTACCTATTTAGCCCCCTCTTTTAGTTAAATTTTCATAACTCCTACTTCCTCCTTTATCTTATTCAAGTCTTTAAATGTTCTAGGAAATAGTTCTTCAAATTTTGATAAAATATTTGTGAGTTGTGCTACTAGTTTATCATCCCAATGGTCTCCTAAATTTTTCCAGTTTAGGATCCCATTCGATGAAAATGTTTTCTTCTCTTAGCTTAACCAATTAATTGTAATACTATTATTTATCTTCTATTGGGGATTCTAATTCCCTTTCACTTTGGTTGAATTCTATGTCTAGTTTGTGTGTATTGTCATCTTCTTATTGCATAAGGTAACATCTTCTATTTGATGATGTTGTTTCTTTGTCTAACCATTCTATGTATCTCCATATTCCTTTTGATTTTGGGGGTGGTGTAGAAGTTTGAGGAATCACCTCTTCATTAATTACATATGGTTCAACAATATTATCTCTTTTCTATGTCCAATATTTTGTTTCTCCTCTTTGTTCTTGGTTGATATACCATGTTTGTGCTATTGGTGTTACCTTGTGACCTAGTAGAATAATTGTATGTAGAGTCATTCATCGTACTCATTCTATGTTTTCCATGTTGTGATGCAAGTGGTTAAATGATCATTTAGTAAGATATTTCCATTGTATTTTATTATCTCTCTATATTCGCCTTCTTCTAGTAGGTATCTTGTTTTAATTAAAATTTTGAATATTCCCCATTTAGTCAATTTGTCTTAGTGTGTATTGCACCAAATTGTGACATTGCAAATGATTGTGTGTTTTAGTATATTAAGTCTCATCTCTTTAGAATGGAAAAGTTTTCTATGTAATAAATGCTGATAGGTCAACGACTCCTAGATACTTGGGAAGTTTAATATGGGAAATTCCATAGAGATGTGGTTCATTTGGAAATATATTTCAAGTGTGTCATGTATGCTATCTTTTGACTCGCCATAATTTTTGTGCAGTACATTATATATATCTAGGGTAGACTGCAAAGCATCCTCCAATGTTCTCTTGATCATGAATACTCTATGGAACCTGGTAATCCTTTGGGAATGGAGTTTTTGTTCCTCTTTCATCCATGCATCTAACACATCCTCACTATTTGTACTATATGCATTGCTTTCTATTTTAACTTCTCCTAAAATAGGTACTTTAAAAGTGTCATTTAGTGGTAATCATGAAATTGTTTAAAGGTTTTTATTTTCAGTATCATTTAGAGGTAATCGTGAAATTTTTAGTGGTAATTGTGAAATGGATGTTTTTATTTCTTGGGTGCTTTGCTCTAACATGATATCAATAGAAAGGTATTTTTGTCACCTTTGTAGTGGTTGAGGAATTTCTCTCATATTTTACTATTTGGTGGTGTTTTTAATCCGTTGAAGTTCAATATTGGTGTTGTTGTGCTCTTTGGAGTTGCTTGATTTCCAACCCTCTTTTTGCATTATTGCCTCCTAAAGTATTTTGAGAAGGATTCATTTGCAGTATTTGGGAGTTTCTAATTGTTGTTGAAGGTTATTGTCTTTGTATTTTTGGAGTTTTGTCATAGTTGATTATGGGGTTTTCATTGCATCCAGTTGTGATTATGTTGAAAAGGGGAAACTATAAACAATGGAGAGATGGTATCATAAAACATCTGAGATGGCTTCATTTTTTGCCACATTTATATAATCTTGTTCCCCTTCCTAGTATTGATAATAAGAAATTTGCATGGAATTGCAAAATGGATCATGTCCTAGGAGTTATTGCAATGAATACTGATGATGCCACTTTGGATGCTATTGATCATTTTTAGTGTCCTTATATTCTTTGGACTAAAATTTGGGAAATACATGGAGATCCTGATACCCAGCTATTCCCATATGATCCTATTTTAGATTGTCTTGTGCCTCTTCATTTTTTTAGATAGGATACCCTATGATCATGCTAATATGTAGGAGTTTGAAGTTTTGGAATACTTTGAGTCTTCAGATGAGGATGACGAGGGTTCTTCAGATGCCCCTTCTTCTCCATTAGGGACAATTGATGTACCTTAACCTTCAATGATTCATTGTGCAAAGTCATTGATTGAGGCTCCTATCATTCATGTTCAACATGACCATTCATCTTGTGTTGATGATTCATTGAGCACGTAGAAGTAGATAGTGATTCATCACAACCAATATCTCATTATCTTCCTGATTGGGATTCTTATTTGTCAAACATTTGTTCATTTTTCATGGAGTCTCACATTTCTGAGTTGGAAGACACATTTGAGGGTATATCCCTCCTATTTGATGATAGTTGTGGTACAATTGTTGTCACACCATCTAAGTCTCTAGAGAGTGTTCAACATCAGTTTTTAGTGGTGCCTTGTTTGTCACCTTTTGTTGTGATTGGGCATGTTCCTGATTGGTTCATGGCATCATCTTCCAAGGTCATGGCCACACATGAGCCTATTTCAGAGATATTTTCATCCTACATTTGGATTTCACTTGTTGATTCCTATCCGGAATGGGAAGCATACTTGCATTTGTACTTGGTTTTGTTTCTTCTGAAAGGGAGACAAGTTGTTTTTCGATATTGGATCATGTTTTGTCTTCAGGAACTTACCATTTTTGCAGGTGATTACTCATTGTGGGGGGGGGGGCTACATAGTCTCTCTTTCCCTCTTATGGGGGGCCATTGATTGTATATACATGATGTATGTAGTACTTGGGGGGTGTGATTGAGTCCTCCATCCATGCATCATTTTTGTTTTCTTTTCTCTCTTTTGGAGAGGGGTTTTTTCCCATAGGGTTTTTCTCCTTTTTTTTTCCTGATTGTGAGAGACTGCATTGTAAATGGGTACCTAACATGGTTGTGTAGCTGGGACCCATATTACATCTTCATTTTGCATAATAATTCTCCCTAAGTTGCACTTAAGGGGGGGTGTTGGAGTAAATGGTTTTTACCATTTACCCACTTAAGCTTACTTAGGGACATTTCATTTAGAATAATTTGCATTTAATCATTTTGGGTGGTTTTTTTCCCATGTGGGTAGTTTTAAACCCGTCACCTACTTAAATTATGCCTTTATAAGGCACTTTGTACAATATGTAAATCATCTCATTATGAATACATTTATCTATGGTGAAGTAGCATAGTGCTCCTCTCTATCTCATGAAGGTTTATTTTGCAATTGATTTTCCTGGGTGCTTTGCTCTAATAGTTATTTTCTTTTGGGTTTACTTCTATATATGATTTGTTTGGGTTTTTTCTTGGTGGAATATGGAAAATTTTGTTGGTATCAATAAATGATATCTCTTATTTTCTTGAGTCAACAATATCATTTTTATTGACAAACCACCATAGTCCTAGCAATACATTATATGAATCAAATATTTATTTGAGGACTACTACTTCAAAATCTACAATCTATTTGACTCTTTTTATGCTTACTTTAACTTGTTTCCAACTTCCTAGCGTTTTCATCCCTATTCCATCTACTAGACTAATAATTTTTCTTTTAAGACTATTAGGATTGGGAGCATTAAGATTAAAATGTTCTATAATATTGGGAGGACATTAACAAAGGTAAGACATGAACTAAAACTCAAAAATAATTTAATTTCCTTGGGAGTTTTAGATTTTGTAGGCTATAAATTTACATGTCAAGTGGATCATTGAAATTATCCAAGGGAATTTTGATAGTCATGAAGACTATAAATATTAGAAACCCTTACAATCTAGAAGGGAGCATTGTAATCAATGAAGCAACAATGATATCTAAGAAAGAAAATGAATCTACTCATTTATGGAATCAACAACTAGGTCATATGAGCAAGAAAGGGCTAAAGGTATTGTTAACCATAAGTTACTTCCCAATCTAAAATATTTGAATTTGAATTTCTAAAAGCATTGTGTTTATGAGAAGTAGTCTAGAATTTTTTTTAAAGAAAGTAGTCATACAAGTAAGGGTATTCTAGATTATATCCATTTAGATGTTTGGGGGCAATCTTCTATAATTTATTTTGGAGGATCATCATATTTTGTGACTTTTATAGATGATTCCTCTAGAAAGTTGTGGGACTATAAATTCTTAAAAGTAAATCTATTATGTTTAGTGTATTTGAGTAGTTTAGAGTTTTGGTTGAAAAGAGAATTGAAAGATCACTCTAGTGTCTAAGAAAAATATTGGAGGCAAGTTCATATCTTTGGAATTTAAAAATTATTGTAAGGAAGATGGGATTGAAAGGCATAAAACCATAATATACAATACTTAATGATGTTGCTAAATGCATGAACAAGAATCTTCTTGAGAGAGAAAGGAGCATGCTCAATAATGTAAAGTTGTAGCAATAGTTGTTGGTAAAATAAATATCTACAAATTTCTATTTGGTAAATAGATCGCCATTAGTTGTAATAGATTGTAAGATTCCCAAAGATGTATGGACATGTCATTCTTGTGATTACTCAAATCTGATTTTTTGTTGTGATGCATCTACTCTTATTTTTAAAGACTATCATTCTAAATTGGACCCCAAATCCAATAAATATATCTTTGTTGGTTATGGTGATGAAATTAAGGGATACAGATTCTGGGATCCTACTACTCACAAAATCAACAGTAGTAGAGATGTAGTATTTGATGTATATCCTCTCATAAAATCATATATAGAAGAAGTTGAAAATATATAGGAACAAGTACCACAACATCAAAAAAATTAGTTGGAGACACATCCATCTATAAAAAATAGGGAGCAAGAAGAAGCTTCTGAAGAAGAAGATGAGGATGTAGAAAATCTATAGGAAAATGTGGAAATTCCACAACTAGATCTAAGGAGATCTACACAAGTAAAAAATCCACCTAAAATGTATGATGATTATGTTTAATTTATTTATTTGATTTCTAATGATGGGGAACCTAGTTATTATTAGGAAGCAATGGATGCTACTTAAAATGCTAAATAGAAAATAATAATGAAAGAAGAAATGGGTGCCTTGGAGAAGAAAAAAATATGAGACCTAGGAGAACTTTGATAGGGTAAGAAAGTTGTTGGTTGCAAATGGGTCTACAAATTGAAGAAGGGTGTGATGATAAATTTGAAAGTACAAAGCAAGGTTGGTAGCAAAAGGGTATTCTAAAAAATAAGGTATTGATTTTCATAAAATAATTTCACTAGTTGTTAAGCTTGTTTTTATTTAGGTTGTTTTAGCACTTGTTGTTTTACTTGATCTTGAATTAGAGAAATTAGATGTTAAAACAAAACTTTTACATGGAAATTTAGATGAGGAAATATATATAGAAAAACCAAAGGGTTTGTTCAAGATCACAACAATTTTTTTTCTTGCTAATTGAAAAGGTCATTGTATGACCTCAAGTAGTCTCCCAAGCAAAGGTACAAGAAGTTTGATTCCTTCATGGTGAGCCAAAATTTTACAAGGAGTAAGTATGACCATTGTGTTTGCCTTAAAATTTTGAAAAAAATGGTTTATTCATTATCTTGGTCTTGTATGTTGGTGATATGCTTGTAGCAAGAAAAAACATATTTGAGATCAATGGGTTAAAGGGTCAAATGGCTAAGAATTTTGATATGAAGGATTTAGGAGCAATAAAATAAATTTTGGGCATGGAAATACACAAAGACAAGGAACATAGTAAGATTTGGTTATTGTAACAAAAGTATGTGGAGAAGATCCTCATAAGATTCAATATGATGAATGTGAAACCAATAAATATCCCTTTAGCTTTTCATTTTATTATTTCTTCAAGTTAATGTCCTGGTAATAAAAAAATAAAAGGATTATATGTCTTGTGTATTGTATGCAAATTTAGTAGGAAGCTTAATGTATGTGATGTTATGTACAAGACCAAATATTTCACATGTAGTTGGTGTTGTTAGTGGATACATGGCAAATACAGGTAAAGGCATTATGCATAAGTGAAATGGGTGCTTTGATATCTTAGAGGCACAAGTGATTATTGTATCACCTTGATGGTTGCAATGGTTTAGTTTGTGGTTATTTCGATTCATATTTTATAGATGATTTGAACAAAAGGAGATCTACATCAAGTTATGTCTACTCTTGCAAGAGGGCCTATTTGTTGGATGTCAAAGCTTGAAGAAATAGTTGCTTTATTTACTATTGAGGCAGAGTATATAGATGTCTCACATGCATACAAAAAGACAATTTGGTTGAAGGGTCTTTTGAGTGAGTTTGGAAAAGTGCAAGACAAGGTGATTGTATTTTGTGATAGCCAAAGTGCTATACATTTGGCTAAAAATCCATCTTATCATTGTAGAACTAAGCATATTGTGATTAGATACCATTTTGTAAGACATGTTATTGATGGAGGTGGAGTAACTCTTGAAAAAGTTCATATACCATAAACTATGTGAACGTGTTTACAAAACCAATACAATTAGAGAAGCTAAAGTGGAGTTTGGTTTCTCTTGGCTTGTAGAAAAGGTGATGAATGAGCATGGGTAAGTATCACCCAAATTGTTGTCAAGGTGGAGATTGTTGGATAATGACAACAATTAAAGAATAAAATAAAAATCGTATCTTATGAAAAAGATAAAACAATAAAATAAAAACAATAAAAAATAATTAAAACAATAAAACAAAGCTGATTTTTCTAAATTTGACAGTGGTTGTTATTTTGAAGATATTATATATATTTTGTTGTCTTGGAGGAAAACTAATTGTAATTGTAATTGAGTAGCAGCAGCTGTGTGAAGATTGTAATCAGTTTCTTTGAGCAATAAAAATATCCATACTTTGTCCTTCAGATGTTCTTTTGACATATTGTCAAGGTTTTATCATATAAATATGTGTCTTATCTATTATTCTGTTATTTTGTTTAATTTTTCCTATTATTTCTTTGCAACTAACTTGTGCTACAATATTATTCAAATTTGTGGATAGAACTGCCCAATCATACCTCCAATAATTGATATCCAATGGTTAAAGAATTAGTCAATACTGCAAATGCCAAGTCAATAGTCAAAATAAGATTGCATTGATTTTTTCTTCAAAAATAAGAAATTTCAAACCACCCCATCAGTGGCTGACGCAGCTATCAATTGACTTTGCATCTTTTTAAGTATTTATTAGGAGATACGCTTGGAAGGAAGCAATTAATTTTGGTTTAGAGATCTGCATGTCAAACTGACAGTAAGTTGTAACAGAATTTTAAATGTATTCAGCCTCTAGTCTCTACAATGCCAAATCCAAAAATGTGGTTAATGCCGCAGACTTCTGTTATTTTTTTCTTGGTGGTGTTCAGATTACAGCCCATATTTCTTAAATATATCTGCAAGTTGTAGTTTGCTGTCGTATCTAGAAACATATTTGTTTCTTCTTGATGAATGAATATTCATTTATCTGGTAGAAAAAGGTATAAAAAGGGAAGCTTTTTAGTCAACATAATGTATGGCCAAGGTCATTGTTCTAAATTATGTTAAATAGAAGCATCCAGCTGGTTAGAGGGCAATGCAAGTCTGCAAATTGTACTGTAATTAGTATTATTATGGGGAAACTTTTCAAACCTATCGAAAGTTTTTTGTCACTGATAATTATCATGATCTTAACTCATAAGAAAGTGAAGAAGAGAGGTTTTTTAATGATTATATAATAACTATCTTGATCATAAATGAATGCAGATAAATGTATCCCTCACCTTCAAGGAAAAAGCATGTAAATAATAAGCTGTAAAACTATTGACTTGCCCATACCATATATATGAGAATTCAGAGTCGCTCGCCAGTTTAGTACTTTCAGTTAAGGTTTTTACCCGTGAAGTTTTCCATCTCTGTCAACCAAAGGTTTATAGCTTAGGCAAATGCAGCTACAATTTGAAAATATTGGAACAAATTTTATTTCTTGTAAGATTTTTGTTTCTATTTATATTTAATATAAGTATTTAGTTGTAAAGGTTAAAGTCAAGTTATATAAAAATATTTGATGAAGTAGTTATATTTTATTTATTATTGATATAATAAAAAATTGTATATCTTTATAATTTTAGATTATATTTTGTGTTTCTTTTGGGGTCTATTTTCTTAATGTTTTTAAAGATAATTTCAGTCTTTGCATTAGTCTTTTTCTTTCTCAAGGTTCTCAAAACTTCTTTCTTATGATCACTTTTAAAATCACCTTTTTGACATCTTATGTTGTTTTAGGCTTTGATCATTGATGAAATAGTTACAAGTCAACTAGTTTTTTCCAAACTAAGAGACAAATCTGATCCCATGTGAGATACATATCCAGAAGTTGACTTACGATCATTAATAGATCCTACCCTCTACATCTATGTATCTAGTCAATTGAAAATTATCATTTTGCACATACTTATACCTTAATTCATAATACCATCCTACCCTCTACATCTATGTATCTAGTCAATTAGAAATTATCATTTTGCACATACTTATACCTTAATTCATAATACCATCCTACCCTCTACATCTATGTATCTAGCCAATTAGAAATTATCATTTTGCACATACTTATACCTTAATTCATAATACCACACACATATCTCAACATTCTGTATGCCACTTTGCAATGTGAAATTCTAGGTCCTCTAATAGATCTTGAGAGAGTTCACTAAAAAATAATTAGAGCTATACTAGTGTTGGTATGATAAATGAGACCTCCTACCAATTGCATGTAAATTTAGTCATGTTGATATGGACTTGCATTCATTCATATTGTTTTTTCAAGTAACCCCCTAACACTCTTTATTTAATAGATAAAAACATGGCTTGGCACTCTATTTAATAAATAAAAACATAGTCATGTTTTTCATACCTCCAATCCAAATTTATTTTTCTATATTTGTTAGTTGAGGCCAAAATTAGAAGTTAGGAATTCCAATTTGAATTAAAATAAAGTGAGGAGCATGGGAAGAAGCTAGCATCCACTTTCTTGTGGCATTTCTTTTCCTTTCCATTTGTGATTTCTCTTCTAGGGGCATGGGAAAGTTTGACATCAATTTTTGTTGCATTCCCTCCTCTTCATTATTATTATTATTATTATTTATATTTGGGCTTGGGGACTTGGTTTGGAAGTTTGGAAGTTCGACTAGAGAACATTGGTTTGTGGTCAAGTTCCATTTCCTATATTTTTTTTCAATTTTATTTTAGTGTACAAAAATTAAAAGTTTTTGTTTTCATTTAAAATGTGTTTTCATTTTTATTAACATTTTCACATTTAAATACATACATTTACATATACATATACATATATAATTTTGAAGGGACAATTTTACCCTATTTTACTTATATGGAACGAGACTAGATGTATTTTTATTTCTTATACACAAAGACAAGGGACATAGTAAGATTTGGTTATTGCAGCAAAAGTATGTGTAGAAGATCCTCATAAGATTCAATATGATGAATGTGAAACCAATCAATATCCCTTTAGCTTTTCATTTTAATCTTTCTTCAAGTTAATGTCCTGGTAATAAAAAAATAAAAGGATTATATGTCTTGTGTATCGTATGCAAATTTAGTAGGAAGCTTAATGTATGCGATGTTATGTACAAGACCAAATATTTCACATGTAGCTGGTGTTGTTAGTAGATACATGGCAAATATAGGTAAATACATTATGCATCAGTGAAATGGGTGCTTTGATATCTTAGAGGCACAAGTGATTATTGTATCACCTTGATGGTTGCAATGGTTTAGTTTGTGGTTATGTCGATTCATATTTTATAGGTGATTTGAACAAAAAGAGATCTACATCAAGTTATGTCTACTCTTGCAAGAGGGCCTATTTTTTGTATGTCAAAGCTTCAAGAAATATTTGCTTTATTTACTATTGAGGCAGAGTATATAGATGTCTCACATGCATACAAAAAGACAATTTGGTTGAAGGGTCTTTTGAGTGAGTTTGAAAAAGTGTAAGACAAGGTGATTGTATTTTGTGATAGCCAAAATGCTATACATTTGGCTAAAAATCCATCTTATCATTGTAGAACTAAGCATATTGTGATTAGATACCATTTTGTAAGACATGTTATTGATGGAGGTAGAGTAACTCTTGAAAAAGTTCATATACCATAAAATTGTGCGAACGTGTTTACAAAACCAATACAATTAGAGAAGCTAAAGTGGAGTTTGGTTTCTCTTGGCTTGCAGAAAAGGTGATGAATGAGCATGGGTAAGTATCACACAAATTTTTGTCAAGGTGGAGATTGTTGGATAATGACAACAATTAAAGAATAAAACGAAAATTGTGTCTTATGAAAAAGATAAAACAATAAAAAATAATTAAAACAATAAAACAAAGCCAATTTTTCTAAATTTGACAGTGGTTGTTATTTTCAAGATATTATATATATTTTGTTGTCTTGGAGGAAAACTAATTGTAATTGTAATTGAATAGCAGCAGCTGTGTGAAGATTGTAATCAGTTTTTTTGAACAATAAGAATATCGATACTTTGTCCTATAGATGTTCCTTTGACATATTATCAAGGTTTTATCATATAAATTTGTGTCTTATCTACTGTTATTTTGTTTAATTTTTCTTATTATTTCTTTGCAACTAACTTGTGCTACAATATTATTCAAATTTGTGGATAGAACTGCCCAATCATACCTCCAATAATTGATATCCAATGGTTAAAGAATTAGTCAATACTACAAATGCCAAGTCAATAGTCAAAATAAGATTGCATTGATTTTTTCTTCAAAAATAAGAAATTTCAAACCGCTCCATCAGTGGCTGACGGAGCTATCAATTGACTTTGCATCTTTTTAAGTATTTATTAGGAGATACGTTTGGAAGGAAGCAATCAATTTTGGTTTAGAGATCTGCATGTCAAACTGACAGTAAGTTGTAACAGAATTTTAAATGTATTCAGCCTCTAGTCTCTACAATGCCAAATCAAAAAATGTGGTCAATGCCGCAGACTTCTGTTATTTTTTCTTGGTGGTGTTCAGATTACAGCCCATATTTCTTAAATATATCTGCAAGTTGTAGTTTGCTGTCGTATCTGGAAACATATTTATTTCTTCTTGATGAATGAATATTCATTTATCTGGTAGAGAAAGGTATAAAAAGGGAAATAGTCAACATAATGTATGGCCAAGGTCATTGTTCTAAATTATGTTAAATAGAAGCATCCAGCTGGTTAGAGGGCAATGCAAGTCTGCAAATTGTACTGTAATTAGTATTATTATGGGGAAACTTTTCAAACCTATCGAAAGTTTTTTGTCACTGATAATTATCATGATCTTAACTCATAAGAAAGTGAAGAAGAGAGGTTTTTTAATGATTATACTATGATCATAAATGAATGCAGATAAATGTATCCCTCACCTTCAAGGAAAAAGCATGTAAATAATAAGCTGTAAAACTATTGACTTGCCCATACCATATATATGAGAATTCAGAGTCGCTCGCCAGTTTAGTACTTTCAGTTAAGGTTTTTACCCGTGAAGTTTTCCATCTCTGTCAACCAAAGGTTTATAGCTTAGGCAAATGCAGCTACAATTTGAAAATATTGGAACAAATTTTATTTCTTGTAAGATTTTTGTTTCTATTTATATTTAATATAAGTATTTAGTTGTAAAGGTTAAAGTCAAGTTATATAAAAATATTTGATGAAGTAGTTATATTTTATTTATTATTGATATAATAAAAAATTGTATATCTTTATAATTTTAGATTATATTTTGTGTTTCTTTTGGGGTCTATTTTCTTAATGTTTTTAAAGATAATTTCAGTCTTTGCATTAGTCTTTTTCTTTCTCAAGGTTCTCAAAACTTCTTTCTTATGATCACTTTTAAAATCACCTTTTTGACATCTTATGTTGTTTTAGGCTTTGATCATTGATGAAATAGTTACAAGTCAACTAGTTTTTTCCAAACTAAGAGACAAATCTGATCCCATGTGAGATACATATCCAGAAGTTGACTTACGATCATTAATAGATCCTACCCTCTACATCTATGTATCTAGTCAATTGAAAATTATCATTTTGCACATACTTATACCTTAATTCATAATACCATCCTACCCTCTACATCTATGTATCTAGCCAATTAGAAATTATCATTTTGCACATACTTATACCTTAATTCATAATACCACACACATATCTCAACATTCTGTATGCCACTTTGCAATGTGAAATTCTAGGTCCTCTAATAGATCTTGAGAGAGTTCACTAAAAAATAATTAGAGCTATACTAGTGTTGGTATGATAAATGAGACCTCCTACCAATTGCATGTAAATTTAGTCATGTTGATATGGACTTGCATTCATTCATATTGTTTTTTCAAGTAACCCCCTAACACTCTTTATTTAATAGATAAAAACATGGCTTGGCACTCTATTTAATAAATAAAAACATAGTCATGTTTTTCATACCTCCAATCCAAATTTATTTTTCTATATTTGTTAGTTGAGGCCAAAATTAGAAGTTAGGAATTCCAATTTGAATTAAAATAAAGTGAGGAGCATGGGAAGAAGCTAGCATCCACTTTCTTGTGGCATTTCTTTTCCTTTCCATTTGTGATTTCTCTTCTAGGGGCATGGGAAAGTTTGACATCAATTTTTGTTGCATTCCCTCCTCTTCATTATTATTATTATTATTATTTATATTTGGGCTTGGGGACTTGGTTTGGAAGTTTGGAAGTTCGACTAGAGAACATTGGTTTGTGGTCAAGTTCCATTTCCTATATTTTTTTTCAATTTTATTTTAGTGTACAAAAATTAAAAGTTTTTGTTTTCATTTAAAATGTGTTTTCATTTTTATTAACATTTTCACATTTAAATACATACATTTACATATACATATACATATATAATTTTGAAGGGACAATTTTACCCTATTTTACTTATATGGAACGAGACTAGATGTATTTTTATTTCTTATACACAAAGACAAGGGACATAGTAAGATTTGGTTATTGCAGCAAAAGTATGTGTAGAAGATCCTCATAAGATTCAATATGATGAATGTGAAACCAATCAATATCCCTTTAGCTTTTCATTTTAATCTTTCTTCAAGTTAATGTCCTGGTAATAAAAAAATAAAAGGATTATATGTCTTGTGTATCGTATGCAAATTTAGTAGGAAGCTTAATGTATGCGATGTTATGTACAAGACCAAATATTTCACATGTAGCTGGTGTTGTTAGTAGATACATGGCAAATATAGGTAAATACATTATGCATCAGTGAAATGGGTGCTTTGATATCTTAGAGGCACAAGTGATTATTGTATCACCTTGATGGTTGCAATGGTTTAGTTTGTGGTTATGTCGATTCATATTTTATAGGTGATTTGAACAAAAAGAGATCTACATCAAGTTATGTCTACTCTTGCAAGAGGGCCTATTTTTTGTATGTCAAAGCTTCAAGAAATATTTGCTTTATTTACTATTGAGGCAGAGTATATAGATGTCTCACATGCATACAAAAAGACAATTTGGTTGAAGGGTCTTTTGAGTGAGTTTGAAAAAGTGTAAGACAAGGTGATTGTATTTTGTGATAGCCAAAATGCTATACATTTGGCTAAAAATCCATCTTATCATTGTAGAACTAAGCATATTGTGATTAGATACCATTTTGTAAGACATGTTATTGATGGAGGTAGAGTAACTCTTGAAAAAGTTCATATACCATAAAATTGTGCGAACGTGTTTACAAAACCAATACAATTAGAGAAGCTAAAGTGGAGTTTGGTTTCTCTTGGCTTGCAGAAAAGGTGATGAATGAGCATGGGTAAGTATCACACAAATTTTTGTCAAGGTGGAGATTGTTGGATAATGACAACAATTAAAGAATAAAACGAAAATTGTGTCTTATGAAAAAGATAAAACAATAAAAAATAATTAAAACAATAAAACAAAGCCAATTTTTCTAAATTTGACAGTGGTTGTTATTTTCAAGATATTATATATATTTTGTTGTCTTGGAGGAAAACTAATTGTAATTGTAATTGAATAGCAGCAGCTGTGTGAAGATTGTAATCAGTTTTTTTGAACAATAAGAATATCGATACTTTGTCCTATAGATGTTCCTTTGACATATTATCAAGGTTTTATCATATAAATTTGTGTCTTATCTACTGTTATTTTGTTTAATTTTTCTTATTATTTCTTTGCAACTAACTTGTGCTACAATATTATTCAAATTTGTGGATAGAACTGCCCAATCATACCTCCAATAATTGATATCCAATGGTTAAAGAATTAGTCAATACTACAAATGCCAAGTCAATAGTCAAAATAAGATTGCATTGATTTTTTCTTCAAAAATAAGAAATTTCAAACCGCTCCATCAGTGGCTGACGGAGCTATCAATTGACTTTGCATCTTTTTAAGTATTTATTAGGAGATACGTTTGGAAGGAAGCAATCAATTTTGGTTTAGAGATCTGCATGTCAAACTGACAGTAAGTTGTAACAGAATTTTAAATGTATTCAGCCTCTAGTCTCTACAATGCCAAATCCAAAAATGTGGTCAATGCCGCAGACTTCTGTTATTTTTTCTTGGTGGTGTTCAGATTACAACCCATATTTCTTAAATATATCTGCAAGTTGTAGTTTGCTGTCGTATCTGGAAACATATTTATTTCTTCTTGATGAATGAATATTCATTTATCTGGTAGAGAAAGGTATAAAAAGGGAAACTTTTTAGTCAACATAATGTATGGCCAAGGTCATTGTTCTAAATTATGTTAAATAGAAGCATCCAGCTGGTTAGAGGGCAATGCAAGTCTGCAAATTGTACTGTAATTAGTATTATTATGGGGAAACTTTTCAAAACTATCGAAAGTTTTTTGTCACTGATAATTATCATGATCTTAACTCATAAGAAAGTGAAGAAGAGAGGTTTTTTAATGATTATATAATAACTATCTTGATCATAAATGAATGCAGATAAATGTATCCCTCACCTTCAAGGAAAAAGCATGTAAATAATAAGCTGTAAAACTATTGACTTGCCCATACCATATATATGAGAATTCAGAGTCGCTCGCCAGTTTAGTACTTTCAGTTAAGGTTTTTACCCGTGAAGTTTTCCATCTCTGTCAACCAAAGGTTTATAGCTTAGGCAAATGCAGCTACAATTTGAAAGTATTGGAACAAATTTTATTTCTTGTAAGATTTTTGTTTCTATTTATATTTAATATAAGTATTTAGTTGTAAAGGTTAAAGTCAAGTTATATAAAAATATTTGATGAAGTAGTTATATTTTATTTATTATTGATATAATAAAAAATTGTATATCTTTATAATTTTAGATTATATTTTGTGTTTCTTTTGGGGTCTATTTTCTTAATGTTTTTAAAGATAATTTCAGTCTTTGCATTAGTCTTTTTCTTTCTCAAGGTGCTCAAAACTCCTTTCTTATGATCACTTTTAAAGTCACCTTTATGGCATCTTATGTTGTTTTAGACTTTGATCATTGATGAAATAGTTACAAGTCAACTAGTTTTTTCCAAACTAAGAAATAAATCTGATCCCATGTGAGATACATATCTAGAAGTTGACTTACGATCATTAATAGATCCTACCCTCTACATCTATGTATCTAGTCAATTAGAAATTATCATTTTACACATACTTATACCTTAATTCATAATACTACACACATATCTCAACATTCTCTATGCCACTTTGCAATGTGAAATTCTAGGCCCTCTAATATATCTTGAGAGAGTTCACTAAAAAATAATTAGAGCTATACTAGTGTTGGTATGATAAATGAGACCTCCTACCAATTGCATGTAAATTGTGTCATGTTGATATGGACTTGCATTCATTCATATTGTTTTTTCAAGTAAGCCCCTGACACTCTTTATTTAATAGACAAAAACATGGCTTGACACTCTATTTAATAAATAAAAACATAGCCATATGTTTTTCATACCTCCAATCCAAATTTATTTTTCTATATTTGTTAGTTGAGGCCAAAATTAGAAGTTAGGAATTCCATTTTGAATTAAAATAAAGTGAGGAGCGTGGGAAGAAGTTAGCATCCACTTTCTTGTGGCATTTCTTCTCCTTTCCATTTGTGATTTCTCTTATAGGGGCATGGGAAAGTTTGACATCAATTTTTGTTGCATTCCCTCTGCTTCAATTTTTTTTTATTTTTATTTTTATTTGGGCTTGAGGACTTGGTTTGGAAGTTTGGAAGTTCGACTAGAGAATGTTGGTTTGTGGTCAACTTCCATTTCCTATATTTTTTTTCAATTTTATTTTAGTGTACAAAAATTAGAAGTTTTTGTTTTCATTTAAAAATGTATTTTCATTTTTATTAATATTTTCACATTTAAATACATACATATACATATACATATATAATTTTGAAGGGACAATTTTACCCTATTTTGCTTATATGGAAGGAGACTAGATGTATTTTTATTTCTTATACAATATTATTATCATTTATGATATTAAGCTATTGCAATGTCTAGTATTGAGGCTACAATTATATGATATTTTGGCATAGATTTTGCAGCTACATTTCTATGGCATTTTGTCAAATAGATCATGTACTATGTACATGCATTGATGTTGCATGCCTAATACATTATAATATCTATTTTTTTGGCATTCCAATAAATAATTTATGCACTACGTGCATACATTTTACCTCAACATAGGAACTCATGATTTATATTTATCCTATGTATATACATACATGTATATATGTATGTACATATATATGTATACACATATATTTATGTATATTTGTACACATCAACAATTCAACTACTTTTACTTATATATATCTTCTCATTTTGTTATTAACCTCATACATTAATTATAATGTTGACCTTTTCGTTAGTTGTGTTAATGTTACAAATTATGTCAATCATCAATGAAGAGAGTGATTAACATCATTGCCTTTTTATTCATTTTTTTTTAAAGTCTTTGTTAATCTCCATTAATATTTTTAACTTTTAGCGTTGTAGCAACCTCTCAAACATTATCACTTTGGAGAATGATCACTAGTAATACTTTTGTTCTACCATTTTTAAATGTCCCTATCTCCTATGAATATTAAATATAATTGCAAACACTTATTGAAATTCCACTATTTTATTAATAAAGAAAATATCTTACAATTGCTTTTACACATTAATAGAATAATTTATATAGACAAACTCTTTTAAATATAGACAAATAATTTAATTTACAAATATAATGAACAAAATAATTAACCATTGCATAAATAATCTCCTTTCTTCTTTTCAATATAATATTATTATTGCTTTGAATTTTTTCAATACTTTAAAAGATTATTAAAATTATATATAATATAAAAGAACTTTTCCCATCAAATTTAAAAATATTTTTAAAACATTTATACAAAATATATAAAATTGAGATAAAAAAATTGAAGTATTATATTTATAATATAAAAACTTATAATTTTTTTCATAGAAATTAAGCATTATATTTTTAAACTACTTAAAATATTTATTGAAAATCCATACAATCCAATTCAATATGAAACAAAAGGAAAAAAACAACCAAATAGATTGTGAGGAATTGGATTCAAACTCACATCACTTTATCACAGAACGAATAAATCAATTTAAGTATGTTGTTAAAGTTCATATTCTTGCTTGTAGATAGCACTGCCATTTAGAAAAAACAACTAAAATTTTAATTATTTAAATTTGACAAATATAATACAGCAAGCATCACTGTAGAAAGAATTTAGTCTGAACATCTGAATGTCAATATAACGTTGACAGCTAAAGTTTATTTTTTAGAAGGTAAGTTATACCAGATTTTTCAGAATGTATTTATTATCATGTTAAGTCTTATATAATCCCATCACTTATCATGTGGTCAACAAAGTTGTCTGAATATACACGCAGAAGATTGTAGTTTGTAGTATTTAGATTGTCGTATCTGGAAAATTAGATTGTTTCTTATTGTTGAATGGGTTTTTATTTATTTGCTGGTGAGATCTTTGGATGTAGGGAAGGTATAAAAAAATACACTTTGTACAGTTATAGTGACACTCCACAAAACAACAAATTGTGGAAAGAGAGTTTCTAGAGACATTCACCAGTGTTTTCTAGATAGTTTTCTAGGGTTTGAAAAACATAGCCATTTGGAGTAAAACAATTGATTGGCCAGTGCTTTTCTTTTTAAGTTCACAATATTCCCACGCCATCATCCATTTCAAGAAAATATTTGATTGGCATTCATTCAGTAGAGAGTACATTCACCTTTGTCATCCAGATTTTTAAGTTTTGACCTAAGTCTCATATGGGAAATAGAATAAAGAGAAATGGGTCATCTACACCTGTCAGGAATGGCACTTCAGATAAAAGGTTCAACAAACTTATCATGTATTTGGCATGAAATTTTCAAAGTGGCAAGGTCCACTCTGAATACATTAAACTGACAGATGTATTGCTATGAAAGGGATAGGAAGGACTGTGATTCTTCAGTAGAATGAAGTGCTGTTTTTCCTTTTCATTTACTTTCAGGACGGCCCATGCTTACGTTTGCACAAGTGGTCCTCTGAAAGGGATTTTCAACTTATTGTGTAGCACATGTGGTCCTCTGAAAGGGATTTTCTCTTTATTCAGAGAGAGATCTTTATATGAATTAGTTACCCAAAAAGTCTAAGTTAGCTTTAATGTGCATGTTTGATCAGATGGAGGCTTGTCATGGTTGTAGAAAAGCTGTGAGAATTGTTTATCAGTTGCTCGTTTACCTTGTGTTAAGAGTCGTTGCCATATATATTAGTTTTTTCTTTTTGGCTTTTGTCTGCTTGTATTTCAATGCTGTTGTTAAGAAGCACGTTAATTCAACCAGAGAAGAGGACAAGAATAGTATAGCAGTTGATTGAAAATTTTCATGGCGAACCAGAACATGTGCCTTTGACCAGGAATATTTTTTTCTAATGTCTGAAACTTGACATACTAAGTTTCTTACTTTGAAGGTGAAAAAAATCAATGCAAGACTTCCCTTTCTTGTTGCAAACTATTGAAAATAATTCAATAAAACTTAAAAGATGAGATATAGAAAATACATGTTATTGTGGATGTTTTTGATTAGATGAATGCTTTTGACTAAAGTTATATACTTAAGGATATTCAATTTTCAAAATAGAAATTAATGCAATAACATGAAAGTATATATCTATAAGAGAATAAATAAATAATTTTTTAAAAACTTTTATATAACATTCGTTTAACATGATCCATAATAAAATGAATACTACAATTTTGAATTTGTAATGCAATAATTGCAATTTGGAAAATAAGATAATTTTTTATTTTATAATACATAGATGAATTACATTTAAAGTAAATATGTTTACAATACATAGTAGTGTTATAGAATCTTCATATCTAGAAATTTGCATTTGTCTCACAAGTCTCAATGAAGTCATCTACAAAAAGGAGAGCATCATCCGAGTGCTTTACCTAAAAACCACAAACTAGTAGTCCCCCGTACACCTTCAATTTTAAAGTGGCCCTACCCTTCATGAAAAGTATGTACAAAAGAAACCAACAAATAGATGCCATTTGAGTTCTAGTATTGTGTCTTCTATAACCAATCGACCATACAAATTAGACAATTTTTAACTAAGTATGATCAATATAACCGGATTATGCAATTTCAAAGACTTCCATAGGAAATGTAGCCATGAGTTAACACACATCTAACTCAACTTGGAAACGACCTTTCTCCTAAGGTTAAACACATTGATGACTTGTTTGACCTTTTTTTCCAATTTTATTTTTGTTTAAGAGTGTATTTTTATTTTTATTAAAGTTTTCACATTTAAATACACATTTGTTATATATATAATCTTGAAGGGACAATTTTACCCTATTTCCCTTATATGGAACTAGACTAGATGTATTACTTCTTATACAATATTATTATCATTTATGATATTAAGCTATTAGGAATGCCTAGTATTGAGGCTACAAGTACATGATATTTTGACATAGAGTTTGCAGCTACATTTCTATGACATTTTGTCAAATAGATCATGTACTATGTGCACACATTGATGTTGCATCCGTAATATATTATAATATCTATTGTTTTTGGCATTCCAATAAATAATTTATGCACTATGTGCATACATTTTACCTCAACATAAGAACTCATGTACATATATATATGTATACACATACATATACATATATTTGTACACATCAATAATTCATCTATTTTTACTTATATGTATCTTCTCAATTTGTTATTAACCTCATACATTAATTATAATGTTGACCTTTTCATTAATTGTGTTAGTGTTGCATATTATATCAATTAGCCATGGAGAGAGTGATCAACATCATTGCCCTTTTATTCATTCTTTTCCAAGGTCTTTGTTAATCTTCACTAATGTTTTTTACTTTGTGTTGCAACAAACCCTCAGAACATTATCACTTTGGAGAATGATCACTAGTAATACTTTTATTCTACCATTTTTAAATGCCCCCATCATCTCCTATGGATATTAAATATAATTGCAAACATTTATTGAAATTATACTATTTTTTTTAATAAAGACAACATCTTAGAGTTACTTTTACACATTAATATAATAATTCACATAGACAAAACTCTTTTAAATATGGATAAATATTTTTTTTTTATGAATAGACACTAATCTATATTAATTATAAAGATTTAAATACATATTCACAAAAAAAAGGTGGGTGGTAGAATGACACACCTCGAGAGTCAAATGGGCAGTGCTCAGAAAACCAAAAAAACACAGTCACATGGGCCTAGCCCATAAATCCGAGATTACAAACATAAAAAAGGCCATTAAGCAGCCAAAGTAGTACCGATAGAACCAAGAGGGTCTCTGTCATCCAAGTTTTCCCCCATACATTAGCGGGGTCTGGAGTGACGTCAGGAGTAGGAGGACCCCAACCATCAACACTTTTATCTTTATCTTCTTCATCCTCACACCGAGTCGAGATTGCAAGCACCAGATGTAGAAAGATTTTACTAGAGTCTGGCCAACTAGAGCCAGAAGTAGGAGTATCATCAGAGGTCCACCCAAAACCGCCACCGCTGCTCCTCCAGAGGGCCACCCCTAGCCAGCTTATGGAGGAGGAGAACGAGACCATTGAGGAAGGCGAGAACCACGCTGAAGAGGAGGTTGAGAGTGGGGGCGAGTAGAGCCACTCTGCTACTGGCCTCGAGAGGGCGACCGACCACAAGAGGAAGTGGGTGAAGCGGGCACCCAAGCCACAATACAAGAGGCATTGCCCCAATGATCCAAAAGCACCTGAAGGTGAGCCACCTCAAGTGCAACCTTGTTGCCTTGAACTTGAATCTGCAAGAGCACATTAGAGAAAATAATAGCTTTAGAATATAAAGAGACATTTTGATCTATTTGTGTGTTAGCAAATATGTAGACATTTCTATCTTTCCAGATATTGAAGAAGATTTTCACCTTGAAAGTGTGCCAAAGCTGGGTATATATTTAGCAGGAAGTCTGGAATCTCCTAGTAGAACCATATGCCAAGAGAAAGACTCTAGTTTGAAAGGCCAAAAGAAGTCATGAATCCAATTCCAAAACTATTGAGCTCTGATACAAAATCAGAAGAGATGCTTAAAAAACTCAACTTACCCACAAAAAGGCCACCGAGGGTCTTAGACCCCCAAGTGAACAAGCCGAGATCCCACATACACCAAACAAAGTGGACGAGTTTCGACTCAACACTTGCAAACCAAGTGGCAAAGAATCTTTTTTGCCATACATGGGCAAGAGATTGAAAGCCACATATAACCAAGCCTAGGCTCCTTGACACCCCTTATAGACAAATAATTTAATTTAAAAATATAATTGAAAAATAATTAATCATTACATAAATAATCTCCTTTTCTTTCTTTGTTTCTTCTTTTCATACATTATTATTATTATTGATTTGAATTTTTTCAATACTTTAAAGGATTATTAAAATTATATATATAATATAAAAGAAACTTTTCCTGTCAAATTTAGAAATATTTTTTAAAACATTTATACAAAATGTACAAGATTAAGATCAAATAATTAAAATATTATATTATTATTATAATAAAAAGTTATAAAAATTTTCATAAAAATTAAACATTATATTTTTAAACTACTTAAAATATTTATTAAAAAAATCAAAAGAAAAAAACAAGCAATAGATTGTGAGGAATAGGATTCAAACTTACATCACTTTATCACAGAACGAATAAATCAATTTAAGTATGTTTTAAAAGTTTATATTCTTGTTTGTAGATAGCACTGCCATTTAGAAAAAAACAACTAAAATTTTAATTATTTAAATTTGACAAATATAATACAGCAAGCATCACTGTAGAAAGATTTTAGTCTGAACATCTGAATGTCAGTATAACATTGACAACTAAAGTTTATTTTTTAGAAGGTAAGTTATGCCAGATTTTTCAGAATGTATTTATTATCATGTTAAGTCTTATATAATCCCATCACTTATCATGTGGTCAACACAGTAGTCTGAATATACACGCAGAAGATTGTAGTTTGTAGTATATAGATTGTGGTATCTGGAAAATTAGATTGTTTCTTATTGTTGAATAGGTTTTGATTTATTTGCTGGTGAGATCTTTAGATGTAGAGGAAGGTATAAAAAATAAATTGTACAGTTATAGTGACACTCCACGAAACAACAAATTTTGGAAAGAGTTTCTAGAGACATTCACCAGTGTTTTCTAGATAGTTTTCTAGGGTTTGAAAAACATAGCCATTTGGAGTTAAAGAATTGATTGGCCAGTGCTTTTCTTTTTAACTTCACAATATTCCCACACCATCATCCATTTCAAGAAAATATTTGATTGGCATTCATTCAGTAGAGAATACATTCACCTTTGTTATCCAAATTTTTATGTTTTTACCTAAGTCTCATATGGGAAATAGAATAAAGAGAAATGGGTCATCTACATCTGTCAGGAATGGCACTTCAGATAAAAGGTTCAACAAACTTATCATGTATTTTGCACGAAACTTTCAAAGTGGCAAGGTCCATTCTGAATACATTAAACTGACAGATGTATTGCTATGAAAGGGATAGGAAGGACTGTGATTCTTCAGTAGAATGAAGAGCTGTTTTTCCTTTTCATTTACTTTCAGGACGGCCCATGCTTACGTTTGCACAAGTGGTCCTCTGAAAGGGATTTTCAACTTATTGTGTAGCACATGTGGTCCTCTGAAAGGGATTTTCTTTTTATTCAGAGAGATATTTATATGAATTAGATACCCAAAAAAGTCTAACTTAGCTTTAATGTACATGTTTGATCAGATGGAGGCTGGTCATGGTTGTAGAAAAGCTGTGAGAATTGTTTATCAGTTGCTCGTTTACCTTGCCTTGAGAGTCGTTGCTATATATATTAGTTTTTTTCTTTTTGGCTGCTATATATATTAGTTTTTTTCTTTTTGGCTTTTGTCTGCATGTATTTCCAATGATGTTGTTAAGCACGTAAATTCAACCAGAGAAGAGGACAAGAATAGTATAGCCAGTTGATTGAAAATTTTCATGGTGAACCAGAACATGTGCCTTTGACCAGGACTAATTTTTTCTAATGTCTAAAGCTTGACATACTAATACAAGATAATGTTTCTTACTTTCAAGATGAAAAAATAAAGCCTGCAAATCCAAAACTTCCCTTTCTTGTTGCAAATGTATGCCATTGGTGTTATTCTATTGAAAATAATTCCATAAAACTTAAAAGATTAGATATAGAAAATATATGTTATTGTGGAAGTTTTTGATTAGATGAATGTTTTTGACCAAAGGTGTAAATTGGAAAAAGGGTTTTTGAAAGGTCTTCAAAAGTTTGATCTTCAATAAAGGCAACAACAACAAGAAAACAGAATCAATAAAGAAATGGACCTCAAAACCTAAAAGGGTCCCGAGAAACAAATAGCCAAACTATAATAGAGAGACAACCAAACAAACAATCCAAGGGGTTTGAATCCAAACCTCACCAAAGAGCTTTGAATTGGGGTTACACCTTGACCTGTTTGGTTCATCCTACCTTTTTTTGAAGAACTAGAGTCAAACAAATGACTCATAATCATAGCTCCTATTTTTATCTTATCATTAAAGGGGGACCCCCTCACATCCCCAATGAGACCCACAATGTCCAACTCTTTACATTTTTCAAAGAATAACCAAACACAACCAAAGGAATAATATTTGGTTTTCTCTTGTCCTTGAAGGAAGACAAAAATTTATTTCCTATAGGGCTTATAACTAAAAGGAGGGTAATCCTAAAGTTCTTCCTCCCTCATCAGGGAGTGCACTTTAATTTGACACAAATTTGAGAAGTGCATAGCCTTATGGCAATGATACCAATTATTTAAGGAGGACTCATATTAGATTTTCTACTCCTAGACGCCAAACTTGAAGCATAGTTTAATAGTGTTTGGAACACTTTATCAGTATCAACACACACAAAATGTTGCAAAGAACAAACATTTCGTAGATTTTGTGAGATTTTCAATAACTAAAAACAAACTAGGAGCATTAGCAATACCTCATATGATCTCTTTGTCCTAGTATTCTAAAGGAAGCCTTAGGAGCTTAACCTAGATAGAGACCCTATTAATTTTTTCTTTAGTATCATCAAAACCAGTAAACCATATTTTCAAGGAAAGACTAGATTTTCCAAGTAACCAAGGTACTCCTTGTAGGAATCTTGTGGTTTCCTCAAGGGTTTGAAAGGAGAATAAGAAAATTCCATTTGTCATGGTAGGCACCCAAAATTAACTAGACACGTTCCATCTTTTGAGAGCCCAACTATGAACAACATCAATATTTTGACAAAAGCCCAAGAGCCTTCCTACAAGGGAATTCCTCATGTAATTTGAAGCCCTATCAATAGTAGCAATACAAATCACGAATGTAATGATATTACTAACCAAGGCAAAAGATACCTCTCCCCGATAAAGAACATGCAAGGAAGAACCACCAAACACCTATACAACTAGAGGATCCTTTTCCTTTGAAACAATCACAAGCCTAACTTTGAGCTAGTCCATAATAAAACCATAGAAAAATAATAGAAGGGGGACTTGAAGTCTCCTATACACCACTACCAATAGAATAAGGTGCTTGAACTTGAAGGAAAAATACTCAACATCACCACTCTACAATATTTCTGTTGCAAGTATGTGGTAGGTGTTGTCATTTTGATGTCAATAGTATGAAGTTTTCTAGTTGTCATTGATGTCAATAGTATGGAGGTTGTTGATGATGTTGTCTCTGTTGTCAACATGGTGGCAGTGTGTGATTGGTTGCAAATGCTGCAATCAGGATGCTAAGTATAATGTATGAGGGTTGAATGTCATGATTTTCTATAACAGCTGTTTCCTATTGTTAATGAATGAGTGTATATTTTTGTGAATGTTGTATTCACTGTCGATTGATGTAAATATTGTATTAAATAAAAAAATCTCTTACAATCAATGGCTTAGGAGGCTGCTTTGAAATGCTTCCGAGAATGCTTTATATTCCTCCACATTTTAGGATATTGTTTTGTAGCTTGAAGGATAGATAAAGTCAAGTGTGAAGTATGTGTGTTCCTATTTTCAAATCATATATGTTACCACAAAATTTTCCTGAGTAAGCAGAGTGAAGACTATATTGTTGCAGTCATGGAAGGTTATGAGAAATTCTTTACATTTCTTTGCAGTTGTTGTTGTGGTCTTGTGGTTTGGAGGATGGGTCTCTCACATCTATTTGTTGCCTCTCCTCAAGTTTCAATTGCTGAAGTGTACTACAAGTTGAGTTGTCAAATTTATGTGTCTAGACTGTGTTGTCTAGAATTGCAATAGATATTGGTTCTGTGTCTATTTGCTTGCACAGACATATTGATGCATGAAGTTGTAAAAGAAGGGCATGTATATATTCTTGAATATCATTTGATTCTTGTGATGTAATCCAAATTGTGCTATCTTTTCCCTTCGGTATCGCTTGTGGTCTAGAATTAATATTTTGAGGGTCGAGTGTTTGTTGGGCCGACTTAATTCTTTAAGTTGTTTGCACCAATTTTTTGTAGCGTGCACCAACATGAAAATTCTTGCAAAGCTAATTTAGGTCCTTCTTATCTCTTGGCTTGGACTATATTGAATTTCCCTTTCTTGTAGATGTTTTGAAGCCAACTCAATATGGTCATTGCATGTTTCATGTTCATATATTTTAGGATGTACAACAAGGAGAACCTTTTTTATGCTTTTGGAAGGTATAAATGAAATATCAAGTGTGTGGTCAAAGTGTACAAGTGTGCACTAAAGGCAGAGGAATGTGCGAAAATTAGTAGAGAAGTGTTTGATGCATGCTAGAGGTAGTGAGCCCTAAAAGAAAAAGGCTATATGTGAAGTGCGGAAGACAATGAACTGACCAAAGTGTGTGAGTGAGTGTTGGAGGTAGTGAACCAAAGGTAGAAAGTTGAAGTGTGAATGTTGGATGCAGTGATCCAAAATCAGAGACGCATATGTGTTGAAGGTAGTGAGCTAGAGGCAACAAAAGTGTTGTGGTAGAGATTGATCATCAGATTCTTCAAGTGTTGTCATCTAAGGTTGCAACCTCATTCTGTAAGTGTTGAGTAGGGAGTTGTAACTTTATTTAGGTTAAAATCCTTAAAACCTATTGTAATTGTGTCATTTTGTGAGGTTGGATTTGGATAGATGCTCCAAACATCTTCTCATCATAGTTTTTCCCTTGTTGGGTTTTCCATGTGAATATGATGTTGTGGTTTTATGATCTTACTTTAAATGTTTTATCTAGTTAAGGTATTAATAAGTTTTGCTTGATAAGTTGATTTGAATTAATTTGAAGATATATCGATTCACCCTTAATCTTGAATCAATCCTTCGTTTGGTCAAAAAACACATCCTTAACAAAATTTTTGATTGAAAGAGTAAAAATATTGACTTATAGGGAAAGAAAGCCCATACTCATTCCCAAATCACTCAAAGAAACTTCAAGATCCACCATGAATTTTTTTTGAATAGCCACAAGGAATGCAAGCCAATGACCCTATTGTTGGGCCTTGAGCAACAAATCCAACAACTCATCCTCCTCCCTATCCTTGTATCTTGAACAACCATCTTTTTCTTTTTTCTAGGTTCATCCTTGGCTTCTCCACCTTAAAAATCTTCCTACCCATAGTGTATTTGAAACCCCTATTCTCACTCACTTTTATCAACTTTAAAGGAGAGAAAAAAAGAAGTAAAACATGAATAAGTGAAAAAAATGAAATATACAACATGGGTTTGATTTTATCCCCCCCAAATTAAAATTGTAAAATTGGGTCATAGATGCAAAATATCTAAATTGATTTTGATGATTAAATTTAGAGCAGGCCTTAACTAATAAGGTACTTTAATTTTGGAAATAATTTAGCTTTGCATTTAATCTAATGTTTAAGATTTAAATTAATCATTTAGTTGAGGTTGCTTATTATAGATTAGGATATATTGAGAAAAGTGAGATATTTTATTTGAAATTTTTGAAATGAATTAACATTTACTTGGAAATTAATATGATTATGAGTTTGAATATTATGATACTATGATTTTATGGGAGAGATATAGATTCTAAAATATAAACTTGAATTTGATGGGTAAAGACTTTTGATTTGAATGGTTCTTGAGCTTTTAAGGAATCAGTATTAGATTGCACACATGATATATTCCTTAGATACTATTCCTTGTTTCTTCCATTGCCCTCTCACCTAGTATTATAAGCGAGAAACCATAAAATGTAATTGAAATAAACTAAATGAATCTAACCCAATAGTTCCTATTGCACAAAAAGGTGGTTATGATCAAAATAATAATGAATAAATGAATAATGTAATGTGGTTGATCATACTAACAACATGACAATAATCTCAAAATTTTGCATATCTAGAAATAGCTTGTGGAAGGCTATATTTATAGGCTTCTAGGTAGAGGGATCAATAGTGAGGATTGGTTGAGAGATCAATGCTTGAGATCAAGTTGGTTGGGTAATTCTAAGATGGAGGGTGGAGGAAAAAAATCATTTATTTTGTTGATTTATGGGTGTTAGCTATGGGATAGAGGGTGGAGATGAAAAGAGAGTTTAATTTTTTATTTATATTTGAGTGGATAAGAGATGGGATTCAATAAATCATGCAAAGTGGGAATGGGAATACTTATTTAGGAGTTATGAAAATAGGATTAGGACTTTAGAGGAATGGGATAAATAATTAAAAAATTTACAAAAATATTTAATTAATATAAAATAGGTATGTGATAAATGATGTTAGAGCATGGGCATGTTTAGGTGTTTGTATTGTTCCCCTCTTTGAGATGGAGTTATCAAAGCAATTCCCTTTCATAGAAGAATAGAATGGAAGGGTAGGGTTTATGGAATTATGGAAAGGATAAGATTAAGGGATGATGTCCCATTGAGAGGATAGGTACATGTGTTAAGAAATTGGGTAGGATATCAAAAGGAAGTATGAAGATAGAAGTCAAACGAATAAGGGGAGGAGGTTCATGTTATTTAGCATGAAAAAAATGATGTTTGATGAAGTACCTCATGTTATATACCAATGTATAAATACTAGGGTGTCAAATACTAAAATGGTTGAATCATAAGCACAATAGACAAAGATGATTTATATCACATCATAAGGAAATTGATGACCTTGGTGGGTATTTTGGTGGATCGAACAAATAAACACAAGAAACTATGAGATAAATTCATTCCCTAGTTTACAAAATTCAAAAGACATCGGGATATAAAGAATCAAGGTGGCCTTGATGAGGTGTGTGGTGGGATAAAAGGAGTAACAAAGATCAAAATGCAATAGTCAACTAACATACAATAGTTTACCTTTTTCTAGAATGTTGAAAATGAGTTAAAGTGATGGGAATGATGATGACTAATGTAGGGAATAATATATCCCATGAAGGGAAAATATGAGAGATGGATGACATAGTGCAATTTCTTTTGTTCTGATCATTGTCTCTAGATTCACTTTTAATTTTTCTTTGAATAGAGAAATTCATCTTTTCTTCATCTTTTGTTATTCATTGTTAGGCTTCTTCTTGCTGAAAAATCTCAGTATCCTATGCTTATCCATGCATGGTATATCTATTGGCTATGTTTAAAGATGTCAAAAAAATCTTGTATATAAAGAAATAAAACTCTAGAAAAATAAAAACTAATTTAATATCATTTATCCTTTATTTTATTTCTAATATTTGATTCTTTATATATGTTATTTATACATGCCAAAAATTCATCAACTTTTACTTGTTCCCATATTTTGATTCTATGTATCTTCTCAATAAGGTCTAACATCTCAATTTGTTATTAACCTCACACATTAATTGTAATGTTGACATTTTTTTCATAATTGTATTAGTGTTATGACTATATTTCTAGACTCAATCATCTACAAAAAGAGTTAACAACATCAATGCATTTTAACTCATTCTATTCCAAAGTCTTTATTGATCTCCAATAATATTTTTAATTTTTAACTTTTAATGTTGTGACAACCTCCCCAACATTCTCACTTTGGAGAATGAGCAGTAGCAATACTTTTTGTGCCTATCATTTTTAAATGTCCCTTCTTCTATAAATATATACTATAATTTCCAAAACTTTCAAAATTCAATTTTTTCTTTTGTTTTTAATAAAACACAATACTTTAAGATTACTTTTACGCTATTAATTTTTTTTTTTAATATAATCATTAATATAATAATTTATATAGACAAAACTCCTTTAAAATATATAAAAACAATTTTATTTAAAAATCCAACTTACATTATTTTTTCATTATTAAGAAAAGACAAAAATAATATAAAATAAATTTATTTATTTTATCAAATTTAAAAATATTTTTTTAACAATTATAAGAATCTAAAAGATTGAGATCAAATAATTAAACCATTATAATTTTATTATAAAAACTTAAATATTCATAAATTATTCATGAAAACTAAGTACTATATCTATAAACTACTTAAGATATTTATTAAAAAAATCTATAAAAACCAAATTCAATATTTAAAAAAATAAAAAAATTATCGAAATGTTGTATACCAGCCAATGGATTATCCCGACTGGATTTAAATTCACAAGCGAATAAATCAATTTTAAGTATTTGTTTTTGGTGTATTTTCTTGTTGTAGATAGCACTGCCATCAACAAAAACAATAGAAATTAAATTTGAATTTAAATTTAAAAAATGTAATAAACAATTACAATATGAGAAATATTTTTTCCTTTGAATTTTTTTTTTTTGGTAGCCGGGACAAGTAGTATTTTCCATTGATTGTGTTTCTTACTCGTTGTCATATTGTCATGACTTATATGTTTGAAACTTTGAAAGAAAGGTGGTTCTCAATAAAAAAAATCATATGAAGTAATCAATTTATGTCTGAACATCTGAATGTCAATATGGCAGCTAAAGTTTCTTTAGAGGGCAAGTTTCTTCAGAATGTATTTAGCCTCTAGATGACATCCATAACAATAGCAAATCAATATATTCCCATCGCTCATTATGTGGTCAAATTAGATTGTCTGTATCTGGAAAATTAGATTGTTTCTTATTGTTTAATGGGTATTTATTTATTTTCTGGTGAGACTTTGAGATGTAGGATAAGGTATAGAAGAATAGGACTTTTTACAGTTATAGTGACACTTCACAAAACAACAAATTTAGGAAAGAGAATTTTCTAGACTCAAAAGTTGAAAAAACAGGTAGTCATTTGGAGTAAAATAATTGACTGGCCAGTGTTTTTCTTAAGTTCACAATTGATTGGCCTTCATTCAGTAGAGAATACATTCACCTTTGTCATCTAGATCTTTTAGTTTGGACCAATTCTTATATGGGAAATAAAATAAAGAGAATTGGGTCATCTGCATCTGTCAGTAATGGCAGTTTAGATAAAAGGTTCAACAACCTTAACATGTGTTTGGCATGAAATTTTCATATTGGCAAGGCCCACTCTGAATACAGAACCTAACAAATGAAACCACAATTGCTATGAAAGGGATAGGAAGGACTGTGATTCCTCATTCAAATGCAGTGCTGTTTTTCCTTCTCATTTATTTTCAGGAGGGCCCATGCTTTGGTTGTACATGTGGTCTTTCTTACAAGATTTTTCTAACTTATTGTGTAGCAAAGGAGGCCACGTACATATAGCCCATTTTCTTACTATTCAGAGAGATATTTATATGAACTTGATACCCAAAAAGTCTAACTTAGCTTTAATGTGCATGACTGATCAGATGGAGCCTGGTCATGGTTGTAGTAAAGCTGTGAGATTTTTCTATCAGCTGCTCGTTTACCTTGTGTTTTTTCTTTTTGGTTTTTGTCAGCTTGTACCAATTGTTGTCCTTAACAAGGACAATAATTAAAGCAGATAAAAGGACAAGAATAGTACAGCGTTGATTCAAATTTTCTGGGCGAACTAGAACATGTGCCTTTGACCAGGACTAATTTTTTCTAATATATGTTTAGGGTTTTCACTGTCTAAGACTTCACATATTAATTTTCTTACTTTCAAGAAAAAATAGGTAATTCAAAACTTCACTTTCCTGCTGAAAAACTATTAAAGATAATTCCCACAAAAAGCTTGGACATAGAAAAGATGTGCCTTGTGTGGATGATATTGCAGAGAAAAAAAGAAAAACATGAATAATTGAAAAAATGAGATATAAGATGGGTGTGATTTTATTGTATCATATAAATTTATTGTCAGCAATTCATCATTCAATTCACCATCAATAATTTATCACTCAATTCACCACCAACAATTCATTGCTGTGGTATATTCATCACATATACTTTTCTATGTGTTCAATAAAATATTTGTACTTTTTCTTTTTTGGGTGTTCTTGACCACTTAAATATTGAAAAATGTATACATGGTGAATATACCATAAAGACAAATTGTTGGAGGTGAATTGTATACACGATGAATATGTCATGACAATAAATTATTGACGATAAATTGTTGATGGTGAATTGCTGATGATGAATTTTCTTAGAGCTGATTTTATCTTAACATGAATAAATAAAGCATCCTTGAAGTTAATTTTTTTTTCCGTTGGGTGGGCAATATGTTTGCAGTAAATGAAAAGCACATCATATGGGTACTTCGATTGTCTATTTTAAAATTCTTATTTTATCTTGTATGCAAACTTGAATAGTAAGCTGGCGACGTAGTGTAAGGAAGATTAGAGAAAGAGACTCTGGCCATCTTTTTCAGGTATGCTGTGGAAAGAAATTGGGCCGCTCGATCCTGCCTCCAATAATTGATATCAAATGTTTAAAGAATTAGTCAATACTGCAAATGCCAAGCCAATAGTCAAAATAAGGTTGCATTGATTTTTTCTTCAAATGAAAGAAATTTCAAACCACCCCATCAAAGCTGACGCAGCTATCTTGGAATATCAATTGACTTTACATCTTTTACAGTATTTATTAGGAGATACATCTGGAAGGAAGCAATCAATTTTGGTTTGGAGATCTGCAAGTCAAACTGACATCTAAAGTAAGTTCTAACAAAATTTTCAATGTTTTCAGCCGCTGCAACAGCAAATCAAAAGATTTTGGTCAGCACCGCAGCCTTCTGTTTTTTTTTTCTGGTTGGTGTTCAGATTACACCCCCGATTTCTTAAAAATATCTGCAAGTTGTAGTTTGCACAATGTACTAATATAGATTGTGGTATCTGGAAACATATTTGTTTCTTTTTGTTGAATGAATATTTATTTATTTGGTAGAGAAAGGTATAAAAATGGAAGCTTTTTAGTCAATGCAACGTATGGCCAAGATCATGGATTTAAATTATGTTAAATAATTTAGTCTACGGGTAAAGTCATTTTAATAGTATTCATTTTTAAGCATCCAGCTGGTTAGTGGATAAAGTCAAGCTATGGGTAATGCAACTCTGCAAATTGAACTGTAATTAGTATTATTATGTTTTGAAACTTTTCAAGCCCATCGAAAGTTTTATATCACTGATAATTATCATGATCTTAACTCATAAAAAACTGAAGAAGAGTTCTTTTAGTGAGCATACAGTAACTATCTTGATCATAAAAGAATGATGATAAATGCAACTTCAAGACAAAAACATGTAAACAATAAGCTCTAAAGGTATTGACTTGCCCATACCATATAAATGAGAATTCAGAGTGGTTTGTACTCTTCACTCAGGGTACTTGTGAAGTTTTCCATCTCTGTCAGCCAAAGGTTTATAAAGGCAGATGTAGCTGCAATTTGAAAACAGTGGAACAACTTTTTTTAGCTTTTTCATCACGTATTTAGTTGTAAAGGTTGAAGTCAAGTTATATAGAAATATTTAATAGAATAATTATAGTTTATTTACTATTGGCATATATTTCTATGCATGAAATATAACAGTTTTATTGGTATATATATTTTTAAAGTATTTAAGGTATATGGATGGAACAATTTTAACTATTCTTCAAACATATCACGATCATTACAATAGATTTAATTATAAAAAAAATATTACAATAATTATTCTGATTTGGATACTTAATCTATAACACCTTTCTAAATATTGTACGTTGAATATTGTTCACTACTTTCAATAAAATTTTTTTGCATGTTTTTGATTAAATAAGTAGCATTTACAGGGTGCTGTACCCTTCACACAGAAAGCCCATAGGGCCAAAAAGAAGCTGGTTCAAACTAGAACATGAACTAGGAGAAAAACAAACAGGAGCCACTAGGGCCCGACAAAACAGGCCAAATAGGCCACAAATAGAAACAACTGACAAACAACTATTTAACAACAAACAAGGACTAGACAACCTCAAAACCTGAGGGGACTAATCCGACTCCCTTAACCCTAGGCTGCAGAGAAGCGACGAATTTGGGGAGTCCCTTCTTCCTCTGCACAATAGGCCAGGAAGACTTAGAATCAAAATCCACCGAGCGAGGTGAGAGGAGTGGATCCTCAACAGCCACCCCGGGCAAGGAGCCACCACACAGCGAGGGAGCCAACAGCGTAGAAGAGGAGACAAGAGCTATCAAAAGACCAACAGAGTCATCCAACGAGGGATGTGTAGGTTTCGCTTGAACAATGACAACAAATCGAGGCAACAAAGGTTCCACGAAAGGGATAGCCGAAAGAGGAGTCAAGTAAGACTCAAATACCTTGGGAGAAGTAGCCAAAGAAGGGTTGATCGTGAGTAGAGAAATATTAAAGGAACATACCTTCATTTTAATCTTTTACTTGATAAAAAGGAAATGAACTTCTATGTGTTATAATTATTTCTACACATTTAGATTTTTTTCCATTTTGTAAACACTTTGATTTCATAAAATAAATCCATTGGTTTATTTATTGATGTCTTCAAGCCACTCAAGATTTATGTTGTTTCATATATAGCATCTTGTGGTTCTTTTTTACTTTGCTTCCATTGATGAAAATACTTATTGTAAGGAATCTTATGTTCATTTCATAAGATTCACTAAAAAATTATAATTTTTTAATAATAAATATAATAAGAATACATCATTCCAATAGAAGCAATATAAATATATTGAGCAGCATTTTTATGAAAAATAAAAAAATCCAAAAAAAAGACGTCTTAATAATAATACTTTTCAAGATTCATTACAATATTCCATCAAGATTAGAATATATCATTTCTAATTTTCATATCAACTACATGTATACACAATGTAGATATATTCACACATTTTAATTCTTACAAAATGACTTAATCAAACTTTTTTTTACATACAAGTACAATATACAATAATCAAGGTACAAGTAAAAAGACCATTGTCAAATATATAATGTGTCTTCAAGTATCAAGCTTGTGGTGTATTGATTTGTAGCATGGAAGGAGATCATCATCTTCATTCTTTATCCCCATCAATAGATCGACAATGTCCCATACATCTTCCTCTTAGAAGTGTCCCTACCCTTTGTGAGGGTAGCAAATAAAGAGATATGTGAATGTATCATACAAACTTAGAATTGAGAGTGAATTATCAACTTTGTTTACTTGCAACTTGTCACACAAACCTAAAAATCTTCTAGCTAAGTACGACATCTAGAGTTATCATGCAACCTACCAAATTTCATTACTTTGGCCAAAACATTTTATAGTATAAACACATCCCTAAATGGAACTATAGATCATCTTTTCACCACTCCTATCTCAACTTGACACTTGACATGACATAATAAAAAAAAAGACTTCTAAATTTACACAAAACTCATAAAATTAAGTGATGATGAAAACTAAAATCAAAAGAAAAACCATAACTTAGAAAAAAAATGAGATATAAGATGGACGATGAAAACTAAAGTCAACAGAAAACCCATAACTTAAAAAATGAGATATAAAATGGGTGTGATTTTATCTTAACATGAATAAGTAAAGCATGCTTAAAGTTATTTTTTTCCATTGTGTTGGCAATATGTTTGCAGTAAGCGAAAAGCACATCATATGGGTCCTTTGATTATCTCTTTTAAAATTCTTATTTTATCCTAAATGCAAACTTGAATAGTAAGCTGGCAACGTAGTGCATGGCAGATTAGAGAAAGAGACTCTGGCAATCTTTTTCAGGTTTGCTGTGGAAAAAAGTTGCGCCGCCTAATCACGCATCTAATAATTGATATCCAATGGCTAAAGAATTAGTCAAGACTGCAAATGCCAAGCCAATAGTCAAAATAAGGTTGCACTGATTTTTTCTTCAAATAAAAGAATTTTCAAACCACCCCATCAAAGCTGACACAGCTATCTTGGAGTATCAATTGACTTTACATCTTAAAGTATTTATTAGGAGATACGTTTGGAAGGAAGCAGTCAATTTTGGTTTGGAGATCTGCACGTCAAACTGACATGTAAAGTAAGTTCTAATAGAAATTTCAATGTTTTCAGCCGCTGCAACAGCAAATCAAAAGATTGTGGTCAGCACCGCAGCCTTCTGTCTTTTTTTTCTGGTTGGTGATCATGTATAAGAAAGTGAAGAAGAGCATTTTTAGGGAGTATACATGATCATAAAAGAATGCAGATAAATGTAGCCATCAACTTCAAGACAAAAACATGTAGAAAATAGGCTCTAAAGTATTGATTTGCCCATAGCATATAAATGAGAATACAGAGTGGCTTGGCAGTTTAGTACTCTTCACTCAGGGTAGTTACCCGTGAAGTTTTCCATCTCTGTCAGCCAAAGGTTTATAAAGGCGGATGCAGCTGCAATTTGAAAACAGTAGAATAATTTTTTTAATTATTTTTCAAGATTATTGTTTTCATTTGTATTTAATATAAGTATTTAGTTGTAAAGGTTCCAGTCAAGTTATATAGAAATATTTGATAGAATAGTTATATTTTATTTACTATTGGCATATATTTCTACGTATGAAATATAACAATTTTATTGTTATATAATTTTGTTAGGATTTAAGGTATATGGATGCAACAATTTTAATTATTCTTCAAAAATATCACAATCATTACAACATGTTTAATTATAAATCAAAATCTTACAACATATTATTCTGATTTGGATACTTAATCTGTAACACCTGTCTAAATTTTGAACTTGTGAATATTGTTCATGTTGATCGTGATTAGAAAAATATTAAAGGAATATACCTTCATTTTAATCTTGTACTTGATAAAAAGGAAATGAACTTCTATGTGTTTTTGATTATTTAATAATTTATATACAATTAAATTCTTTTCCATCTATTAAACATTTTGATTGTCATAAAATAAATCCATTGGTTTATTTACTCGTGTCTTCAAGTCACTCAAGATTTATATTGTTTCATATATAACACCTCATGGTTCTCTTTTACTTTGCTTCCATTGATGAAATACTTATTATAATGAATCTTATGTCCATTTCATAAAATTCAGTTAATTTTTTTTTTTTTTTAATCATAAATATAATAAGAGTACATCATTCTAATAGAAGCAATATAAATATATTGAACAACATTTTTATGAAAAATAAATAACCCAAAAAAAAATCATCTTAATAGTAATACTTTTCAAGATTCATTACAAATTTCCATCAAGATTAGAATATATTATTTTTAATTTTCATTTCAACTACATTTCAGTGTAGATATATTCACACATTTTCATTCTTACAAAATGGCTTAATCAAACTTTTATTTACATACAAGTACAATATACAAATAAAAAGATCATCGTCTCAAATATATAATGTGTCTTCAAGTATCAAGCTTGTGGTGTATTGATTTGTAGCATAGAAGGAGATCATCTTCATTCCTTACCCCCATCAATAGATCGACAATGCCCCATACGTCTTCCTACTAGAAGTGTCCCTACGCTTCACGAGGGTAGCAAATCAAGAGATATGCCCCGTACATCTTCCTACTAGAAGTGTCCCTACCCTTCGCGAGGGTAGCAAATCAAGAGATATGTGAATGTACCATGCAAACTGAGAATTGAGAGTGAATTATCAACTTTGTTTACTCACAACTTGTCACAAACCTAGATACCTTTTAGCTAAGTATGATATCATGCAACCTACTGAGTATCTCTAATCAACAATGCATGTAGCTTAGGTACTGCTTTGACCAAAACATTTTATAGCTTAAACAAATCTCTAAATGGAAGTATGGGTCATTTTTTCACCACTCCTATGGATCATTTTTCACCACTTCTATCTCAACTTGACTCGATATAATAATAAAAAAACTTCTAAATTCACACAAAACTTGATAAAATTAAATGATGATGAAATCGAAAATCAAAAGAAAATCCATAAGTTCAAAAAAAGATATATAAGATGGGTGTGATTTTATCTTTCACATGAATAAGTAAAGCATGCTTAAAGTTATATTTTTTCCATTGTGTTGGCAATACGTTTGCAATAAATGAAAAGCACATCATATGGGTCCTTTGATTATCTATTTTAAAATTCTTATTTTATCCTAAATGCAAACTTGAATAGTAAGCTGGCGATGTAGAGCATGGCAGATTAGAGAAAGAGACTGGCAATCTTTTTCAGGTTTTCTATGGAAAAAAGTTGCGCCGCCCAATCACACATCCAATAATTGATATCCAATGGCTAAAGAATTAGTCAAGACTGCAAATGCCATGGAATAGTCAAAATAAGATTGCATGGATTTTTTCTTCAAATAAAAGATAAATTCAAACCACCCCATCAAAGCTGACGCAACAATCTTAGAATATCAATTGAATTTACATCTTTTAAGTATTTATTAGGAGATACGTTTGGGAAGAAGCAATCAATTTTGGTTTAGAGATCTTCATGTCAAACTGACATCTAAAGGAAGTTCTGGTCAGCACCGCAGCCTTCTGGTTTTTCTTTTCTGGTTGGTGTTCAGATTACACCCCTGATTTCTTAAATATATCTGCAAGTTGTAGTTTGCACTATGTACTATTATAGATTGTGGCATCTGGAAAAATATTTAGTTCTTCTTCTTGTTGGATGAATATTTATTTATTTGGTAGAGAAAGGTATAAAAATGGAAGCTTTTTAGTCAATGCCAACGTATGGCCAAGGTCATGGATTTAAATTATGTTAAATAATTTAGTCTATGGTTAAAGTCATTTCAATAATATTCATTTATAGCATCCAGCTGGTTAGTAGGTAAAGTCAAGCTATGGGTAATGCAACTCTGCTGAATTGAACTGTAATTGTTATTATCACGGTTTGAACTTTTCAAACCTATCAAGAGTTTTATGTAACTGATAATTATCATGATCTTACTCGTAATAAAGGGAAGAAGAGCATTTTTAGTGAGTACTCAGTAACTATCTTGATCATAAAAGAATGCAGATAAATGTAGCCGTCAACTTCAAGACAATACCATGTAAAAAATGAGCTCTAAAAGTATTAACTTGCCCATACCATATAAATGAGAATTCAGAGTTGCTTGGCAGTTTAGTACTCTT
>VDFB02271358.1:831324923-831427836 GCA_007258455.2 Sequoia sempervirens | reverse complement strand
AAACCAAAAAACCAGACAACATCCTACAATTACTTTTACACATTAATATAATAATTTACATAGACAAAACTCTTTTAAATATAGATTTTTTTTTTTTTTGATGAATAGACACTAATCTATATTAATTATAAAGATTAAAATACATATTCACATAAAAAGGTGGGTGGTAGAAAGACACACCTTGAGAGTCAAATGGGCAGCGCCAGAAAACCAAAAAGACATAGTCACATTGGCTTAGCCCATAAATCCGAAATTACAAACATAAAAAGGCCATTAAGCGACCAAAGTAGTACCGACATACATCAGCAGGGTCTTTGTCATCCAAATTTTCCCCCATACATCAGCAGGGTCTGGAGTGACGTCAGGAGGACCCCAACCATCATCAACATTTTTCTCTTTATCTTCTTTATCCTCACGTCGGGGAGAGATTGCAAGCACTAGATGCGAAAAGCTTTTACTAGAATTTGGCCAACCAGAGCCAGAAGTAGGAGTATCATTAGAGGTCCACCCGGAACCGCCACCGTTGTTCCTCACCACTCCTCTAAAGGGCCACCCCTGGCCAGCCTGTAGAGGAGGAGAACGAGACCACCTGATGCAGGAGCATCCATGGGCTCGTGCAATCTTGCATCAACCAAATTTATTTTATTTTAATTTGGTTTGGTTTTCAATAAATGGTTGCCACAAATATTTGTAATTAATGTAATTTTAAATTAAATTACATTAAAAATTCATGTTGAATGATTATGCTCGAAAAAGCAAGGTGTTGCAAAGGAAATGGAAGTGCAAAAATTCAAAATTTGGATTTTTGCAAGTTAAAGGAGATTTTTAAGATTTTATTTTTAAATAAAATCTCAACTTCCACAAATCCCTAAAAAGTAGGGACTATCAAAGTGGGTTCCCATTTGATCAAATTGGCAACTTTGATGAGTGAGTTAAATTTTGGAAACTACCGATAAAGTGTGTGTGTGAGAAGTTTGATTTTTGATTTATTTGAATTTCAATTTAGAAATTCTCTCCTTGGATTTTTGGGAAAGATTATTTTTGAGTTTGAAATGGAAATGAAATTCATTTCATTCCAACAGATTTGAAAAGTTTGTAATAAAAGATAATTCATTTTACAATTTGATTTTAGTTTTCAAAGGCTGGAAACTCACAATTAAGGTGGATTTTTCTCTAAGGAGAAATCGCAGCAAAGTGTGAAGGCTTCAATAATTTATTTGCAGCCATTATTGAGGAGTGACAAGTGTGCATGTGGGTTGGTTGTAGTGCTTGAGAAGCAAACAAATTCTACAGAGTGTTGCAGATTTTTGTAATCAATTTTATGATGTTGTAAAGGGAATATGTGGTTCCCATAGTCTCATTGAGACATTATTTTGTAATTGCAGATTTTCCATTTTAATGAAAGTTTCATGTTGTAGTTTCTTTCATACTTGTGTTGTGTTGAAATTAAATCAGCAGAGAGGGTTTTGTGTCACCCCCCTCCTTGCTTCAGTGGTATCAGAGTGGGAGTTCTTAAGTGTGCAGGCAGAGCGCCGAATGTGAGGCAGTTTGTACCAAGACTTGTGGTGTGTGTGATTTGTGTGTAGACAGATTGCCGGACATGAGGCAGTCTATACGAGAGAGGATGGGATGGATCATGAGGAGGCCTATAAGAATTTTATTTTGGGAAAATTATTGGGAAGAAGTGGAAAATAATAATTACCATGAAGAATTTGAAAAGCTACAAGCTCAAGTAGATGCATTGGAAAAGTTGATTAAGGAGAAAGTGGAAATACAAGAAGAGAGATTTGGGAAGAAGAATGTTTTGTTGAAAGAGGACAGCCAAGTAGATGCATTGGAAAAGTTGATTAAGGAGAAAGTGGAAATACAAGAAGAGAGATTTGGGAAGAAGAATGTTTTGTTGAAAGAGGACAGCAAAAAGAAAAGAAAAATAAAGGAAGAATGGAGAAAGAAAGAAGAGAAAATAGTCACTGCAGATCATAAATTTAATGGTAATTTTAATGATTTTATTTTATCTGAAGATGCACTGTTTGCAAGAACTAGCAAAGGCAAATAAAATGGTGAAAAGGAGAAGGATATCACAGCAGAAAAAGAGGTATCTATTAATTTTGTTAGTGAAAATTTACATGCAAAAGAAATAGATGAAGCTGTGGATGAAATTATGGAAATTCCAAAAACAGATTTTGATAGTCCTAGATTTGATAAAGGGGATGAAGAAGAAGATAGTCTTTTGTTGAAAGAGGAGATAAGAAAAATAGAAAAATTATTTCAACAAGAAATTATAGAAGAAGATGATGAAATTAAAGAGGTTGCAGCTGATACATGCCTCTTTGAAGGAGGAAAATTTTCAGCAATAAGAAAGGAGAAGGAAATAGAGGTAATTGTTGATTTATCCAAAAATTTCAATGTTTCTAACGAAGCTGATTTTTGTGAGGGTGAAATGGTAAAAGGAAGTGAGGAAAGAGAGATGGTAAGGTGCAACAATAACATGTTACAGGCTGAAATACAAATTGTTGCAGCAGCAAAAAAATGGGAGGTAACACATGATTTCATTTGTTTTAATGAAGAGAAGGATGTTAATTATTATTTTCCAAAATTGCATAGTGCAGAATGGTGGGAGCTGAATTTTGTGAACAAAGGCAGAAAGAGAGGAAGAATGAAGGAGAGTAGAGATAGAATATTACAGGCAAAGGGAAAACAAAATGTTCACAATGATGAGGTTGAGAAGTGGATCCAGCGTGAACATAGCATATTCAAATGTTCATGAGCTTTGCTCACAGAACATTTTCTTTCTACCGTGGGTGTCTGATGCAGGAGCATCCATGGGCTCGTGCAATCTTGCATCAACCAAATTTATTTTATTTTAATTTGGTTTGGTTTTCAATAAATGGTTGCCACAAATATTTGTAATTAATGTAATTTTAAATTAAATTACATTAAAAATTCATGTTGAATGATTATGCTCGAAAAAGAAGGTGTTGCAAAGGAAATGGAAGTGCAAAAATTCAAAATTTGGATTTTTGCAAGTTAAAGGAGATTTTTAAGATTTTATTTTTAAATAAAATCTCAACTTCCACAAATCCCTAAAAAGTAGGGATTATTAAAGTGGGTTCCCATTTGATCAAATTGGCAACTTTGATGAGTGAGTTAAATTTTGGAAACTGCCGATAAAGTGTGTGTGTGAGAAGTTTGATTTTTGATTTATTTGAATTTCAATTTAGAAATTATCTCCTTGGATTTTTGGTAAAGATTATTTTTGAGTTTGAAATGGAAATGAAATTGAAATTGAAATTCATTTCATTCTGGCAGATTTGGAAAGTTTGTAATAAAAGATAATTCATTTTACAATTTGAATTTAGTTTTCAAAGGCAGGAAACTCACAATTAAGGTGGATTTTTCTCTAAGGAGAAATCGCAGCAAAGTGTGAAGGCTTCAATAATTTATTTGCAGCCATTATTGAGGAGTGACAAGTGTGCATGTGGGTTGGTTGTAGTGCTTGAGAAGCAAACAAATTCTACAGAGTGTTGCAGATTTTTGTAATCAATTTTATGATGTTGTAAAGGGAATATGTGGTTCCCATAGTCTCATTGAGACATTATTTTGTAATTGCAGATTTTCCATTTTAATGAAAGTTTCATGTTGTAATTTCTTCATACTTGTGTTGTGTTGAAATTAAATCAGCAGAGAGGGTTTTGTGTCACCCCCCTCCCTGCTTCACCACCGAGGAAGGTGGGAATGACACCGAAGAGGAGGTTGAGAGCGGAGGCGAGTAGAACCACTCTGCTACCGGCCTCGAGAGGGCGATCGACAGCGAGAGGAAGTGGGCGAAGCGGGCACGCAAGCCACAATACATAAGGCATTGCCCCAATGATCCAAAAGCACTTAAAGGTGAGCCACCTCAAGTGTAACCTTGTTGGCTTGAACTTGAATCTGCAAGAGCACATTAGAGCAAATAATGGCTTTCGAATATAAAGAGACATTTTTATCTATTTGTGTGTTAGCAAATATGCAAACATTTCTATCTTTCCAGATATTGAAGAGGATTTTCACCCTGAAAGTGTGCCAAAGCTGGGTATATTTAGCAGGAAGTCTGGGTGAATCTCCTAGCAGAACCGTACGCCAAGAGAAAGGCTCTAGTCTGAAAGGTCGAAAGAAGTCATGAATCCAATTCCAAAACTGTTGAGCTTTGATACAAAATCAGAAGAGATGCTTAAAAGACTCAACTTACCCACAAAAAGGGCACCAAGGGTCTTAGACCCCCAAGTGAACAAGCCGAGACCCCACAGGCAAGCCTTGGAAAAGAATACACCAAACAAAGTAGACAAGTTTCGACTCAACACTTGCAGACCAAGTGGCAGAGAATCTTTTTTGCCATACATGGACAAGAGATTGAAAGCCACATATACCCAAGCCTAGGCTCCTAGACACCCCTTATAGACAAATAATTTAATTTACAAATATAATTGAAAAAATAATTAATCATTACATAAATAATCTCCTTTTCTTTCTTTTTTTCTTCTTTTCAGTATATTATTATTATTATTGATTTGAATTTTTTCAATACTTTAAAGGATTATTAAAATTATATATATAATATAAAAGAAACTTTTCCCGTCAAATTTAGAAATATTTTAAAAACATTTATACAAAATGTACAAGATTGAGATCAAATAATTAAAATATTATATTATTATTATAATAAAAAGTTATAAAATTTTTCATAAAAAATAAACATAATATTTTTAAACCACTTAAAATATTTATTAAAAAAAACAAAAGAAAAAAATAAGCAATAGATTGTGAGGAATAGGATTCAAACTTACATCACTCTATCACAGAACGAATAAATCAATTTAAGTATGTTTTAAAAGTTCTTGTTTATAGATAGCACTGCCATTTAGAAAAAAACAACTAAAATTTTAATTATTTAAATTTGACAAATATAATACAGCAAGCATCACTGTAGAAAGATTTTAGTCTGAACATCTGAATGTCAGTATAACATTGACAGCTAAAGTTTATTTTTTAGAAGGTAAGTTATACCAAATTTTTCAGAATGTATTTATCATGTTAAGTCTTATATAATCCCATCACTTATCATGTGTTCAACACAGTAGTCTGAATATACACGCAGAAGATTGTAGTTTGTAGTATATAGATTGTGGTATCTGGAAAATTAGATTGTTTCTTATTGTTGAATGGGTTTTGATTTATTTGCTGGTGAGATCTTTAGATGTAGAGGAAGTCAGGAAGGTATAATTTTTTTTTTGTACAGTTATAGTGACACTCCACAAAACAACAAATTGTGGAAAGAGAGTTTCTAGAGACATTCACCAGTGTTTTCTAGATAGTTTTCTAGGGTTTGAAAAACATAGCCATTTGGAGTAAAACAATTGATTGGCCAGTGCTTTCTTTTTATCTTCACAATATTCCCACACCATCATCCATTTCAAGAAAATATTTGATTGGCATTCATTCAGTACAGAATACATTCAACTTTGTTATCCAGATTTTTAAGTTTTTACCTAAGTCTCATATGGGAAATAGAATAAAGAGAAATGGGTCATCTACACCTGTCAGGAATGGCACTTCAGATAAAAGGTTCAACAAACTTATCATGTATTTTGCACGAAACTTTCAAAGTGGCAAGGTCCATTCTGAATACATTAAACTGACAGATGTATTGCTATGAAAGGGATAGGAAGGACTGTGATTCCTCAATCGAATGAAGTGCTGTTTTTCCTTTTCATTTACTTTCAGGACAGCCCATGCTTACGTTTGCACAAGTGGTCCTCTGAAAGGGATTTTCAACTTATTGTGTAGCACATGTGGTCCTCTGAAAGGGATTTTCTCTTTATTCAGAGAGATATTTATATGAATTAGATACCCAAAAAGTCTAACTTAGCTTTGATGTGCATGTTTGATCAGATGGAGGCTGGTCATGGTTGTAGAAAAGCTGTGAGAATTGTTTATCAGTTGCTCGTTTACCTTGTGTTGAGAGTCGTTGCTATATATATTAGTTTTTTTCTTTTTGGCTTTTGTCTGCATGTAGTTCCAATGATGTTGTTAAGTACGTAAATTCAACCAGAGAAGAGGAAAAGAATAGTATAGCCAGTTGATTCAAAATTTTCATGGTGAACCAGAACATGTGCCTTTGACCAGGACTAATTTTTTCTAATGTCTAAAGCTTGACATACTAAGTTTCTTACTTTCAAGATGAAAAAATATGCAATGCAAAACTTCCCTTTCTTGTTGAAAATGTATGTCATTGGTGTTATTCTATTGAAAATAATTCCATAAAACTTAAAGATTAGATATAGAAAATATATGTTATTATGGATGTTTTTGATTAGATGAATGTTTTTGACCAAAGGCATAAATTGGAAAAAGGGTTTTTGAAAGGTCTTCAAAAGTTTGATCTTCAATAAAGGAACAACGACAAGAAACCGGAATCAATAAAGAAATGGACCTCAAAACCTAAAAGGGTCCTGAGAAACAAATAGCCAAACTATAACAGAGAGACAACCAAACAAACAATCCTAGAGGTTTGAATCCAAACCTCGCCAAAGAGCTGAATTGGGGTTACACCTTGACCCTTTTGGTTCATCCTACCTTTTTTTGAAGAACTAGAGTCAAACAAATGACTCATAATCATAGCTCCTAGTTTTATCTTATCATTAAAGGGGGACCCCCTCACATCCCCAATGAGACCCACAATGTCCAACTCTTTACATTTTTCAAAGAAGAACCAAACAAAACCAAAGGAATAATATTTGGTTTTCTCTTGTCCTTGAAGGAAGACCAAAATTTATTTCCTATAGGGCTTATAACTAAAATGAGGGTAATCCTTTTCTTCCTCCCTCATCAGTGGGAGTGCACTTTAATTTGACACAAATTTGAGAAGTGCATAGCCTTATGGCAATGATACCAATTCTTTAAGGAGGACTCATATTAGATTTTCTACTCCTAGACACCAAACTTGAAGCATAGTTTAATAGTGTTTGGAACACTTTATCAGTATCAACACACACAAAATCTTGCAAAGAACAAACATTTCATAGATTTTGTGAGATTTTCAATAACTAAAAACAAACTAGGAGCATTAGCAATACCTCATATGATCTCTTTGTCCTAGTATTCTAAAGGAAGCCTTGGGAGCTTAACCTAGATAGAGACCCTATTAATTTTTTCTTTAGTATCATCAAAACTAGTAAACCATATTTTCAAGGAAAGACTAGATTTTCCAAGTAACCAAGGTACTCCTTGTAGGAATCTTGTGGTTTCCTCAAGGGTTTGAAATGAGAATAAGAAAATTCCATTTGTCATGGTAGGCACCCAAAATTAACTAGAAACACTCCATCTTTTGACAGCCCAACTATGAACAACATCAATATTTTGACAAAATCCCAAGAGCCTTCCTACAAGGGCATTCCTCATGTAATTCAAAGCCCTATCAATAGTAGCAATACAAATCATCAATGTAATGATATTACTAACCAAGGCGAAAGATACCTCTCCCCGATAAATAACATGCAAGGAAGAATCACCAAACACCTATACAACTAGAGGATCCTTTTCCTTTGAAACAATCACAAGCCTAACTTTGAGCTAGTCCATAATAAAACCATAGAAAAATAATGGAAGGGGGATTTGAAGTCTCCTATACACCACTACCAATAGAATAAGGTGCTTTAACTTGAAGGAAAAATCCTCAACATCACCACTCTACAATATTTCTGTTGCAAGTATGTGGCAGGTGTTGTCATTTTGATGTTAATAGTATGGAGTTTGCTAGTTGTCATTGATGTCAATAGTATGGAGTTTGCTAGTTGTCATTGATTTCAATAGTATGGAGGTTGTTGATGATGTTGTCTCAGTTGTCAACATGGTGGCAGTGTGTGGTTGGTTGCAAATGCTGCAATCAGGATGCTAAGTATAATGTATGAGGGTTGAATGTCATGAGTTGCTATAACAGTTGTTTCCTATTGTTAATGAATGAGTGTATATTTTTGTGAATGTTGTATTCACTGTCAGTTGATGTAAATATTGTATTAAATAAAATAATCTCTTACAATCAATGGCTTAGGAGGTTGCTTTGAAATGCTCCAGAGAATGCTTTATATTCCTCCACATTTTAGGATATTGTTTTGTAGCTTAAAGGATAGATAAAGTCAAGTGTGAAGTATGTGTGTTCCTATTTTCAGATCATATATGTCACCGCAAAAGTTTCCCGAGTAAGCAGAGTGAAGACTATATTGTTGTAGTCATGGAAGGTTATGAGAAATTCTCTACATTTCTTTGCAGTTGTTGTTGTGGTCTTGCGGTTTGGAGGATGGGTCTCTCACATATATTTGTTGCCTCTCCTCAAGTTTCAATTGCTGAAGTGTACTACAAGTTGGGTTGTCAAATTTATGTCTCTAGACTGTGTTGTCTAGAATTGCAATAGATGTTGGTTCTATGTTTATTTGCTTGTGCAAACATATTGATGCATGAAGTTGTAAAAGAAGGGCATGGATATATTCTTGAATATCATTTGATTCTTGTGATGTACAATCCACATTGTGCAATCTTTTCCCTTCAGTATCGCTTGTGGTCTAGAATTAATATGTTGAGGGTCAAGTGTTTGCTAGGCCGACTTAATTCTTTAAGTTGTTTGCACCAAGTTTTTGTAGCGTGCACCAACATGAAAATACTTGCAAAGCTAATTTAGGTCCTTCTTATCTCTTGGTTTGGACTGTATTGAATTTCCCTTTCCTGTAGATGTTTTGAAGTTGACTCAATATGGTCATTGCATGTTTCATGTTCATATATTTTAGGGTGTCCGACAAGGAGAACCTTTTTTATGCTTGTGGAAGGTATTAATGAAATATCAAGTGTGTGGTCAAAGTGTACAAGTGTGCACTGAAGGCAGAGGAATGTGTACAAATTAGCATAGAAGTGTTTGATGCATGTTAGAGGCAGTGAGCCCTAAAAGCAAAAGGGTATACGTGAAGTGCGGAAGACAATGAACTGACCAAAGTGTGTGAGTGAGTGTTGGAGGCAGTGAACCAAAGGTAGAAAGTTGAAGTGTGAATGTTGGATGCAGTGAGCCAAAAGTAGAGATGGATATGTGTTGAAGGTAGTGAGCTAGAGGCAACAAAAGTGTCGTGGTAGATATTAATCATCAGATTCTTCAAGTGTTATCATCTAAAGTTGCAACCTCATTTTGTAAGTGTTAAGTAGGGAGTTGTAAACTTCTTTAGGTTAAAAACCTTAAAACCTATTGTAATTGTGTCATTTTGTGAGGTTGGATTTGGATAGATGCTCCAAGCATCTTTCTCATCATGGTTTTTCCCTTGTTGGGTTTTCCATGTAAATTTGGTGTTGTGGTTTTGTGATCTTACTTTAAATGTTTTATCTAGTTAAGGTATTAATAAGTTTTGGTTGATAAGTTGATTTGAATTAATTTGAAGATATATCAATTCACCCTTAATCTTGAATCAATCCTTCGTTTGGTCAAAAAACACATCCTTAACAAAGTCTTTGATTGAAAGAGTAAAAATATTGACTTCTAGGGAAAGAAAGCCCATACACATTCCCAAATCACTCAAAGAAACTTCAAGATCCACCATGGAATCATTTTGAATAGCCACAAGGAATGCAAGCCAATGACCCTATTGTCGGGCCTTGAGCAACAAATCCAACAACTCATCCTCCTCCCTATCCTTGTATCTTGAACAACTATCTTTGTCTTTTTTCTAGGTTCATCCTTGGCTTCTCCACCTTAAAAAATCTTCCTACCCATAGTGGATTTGAAACCCCTATTCTCACTCAATTTTATCAACTTTAAAGGAGAGAAAAAAAGAAGTAAAACATGAATAAGTGAAAAAAATGAGATATACAACATGGGTTTGGTTTTATCCCCCCAAAATTAAAATTGGGTCATAGATGTAAGATATCTAAATTGATTTTGATGATTAAATTTAGAGCATGCCTTAACTAATAAGGTATTTTAATTTTGGAAATAATTTAGCTTTGCATTTAATCTAATGTTTAAGATTTAAATTAATCATTTAGTTGAGGTTGCTTATTATAGATTAGGATATATTGAGAAAAGTGAGATATTTTATTTGAAATTGTTGAAATGAATTAACATTTACTTGGAAATTAATATGGTTATGAGTTTGAATATCATGATACTATGATGTTATGGGAGAGATATAGATTCTAAAATATAAACTTGAATTTGATGGGTAGAGACTTTTGATCTGAATGGTTCTTGAGCTTTTAAGGAATCAGTATTAGATTGCACACATGATATATTCCTTAGATACTATTCCTTGTTTCTTCCATTGCCCTCTCACCTAGTATTATGAGCGAGAAGCCATAAAATGTAATTGAAATAAACTAAATGAATCTAACCCAATAGTTCCTATTGCACCAAAAGGTGGTTATGATCAAAATAATAATGAATAAATGAATAATGTAATGTGGTTGATCATACCAACAACATGACAATAATCTCAAAATTTTGCATATCTAGAAATAGCTTGTGGAAGGCTATATTTATAGGCTTCTAGGTAGAGGGATCAATAGTGAGGATTGGTTGAGAGATCAATGCTTGAGATCAAGTTGGTTGGGTAATTCTAAGACGGAGGGTGGAGGAAAAAAATCATTTATTTTATTGATTTATGGGTGTTAGTTATGAGATAGAGGGTGAAGATGAAAAAATAATTTAATTTTTTATTTATATTTGAGTTGATAAGAGATGGATTCAATAAATCATGCAAAGTGGGAATAGGAATACTTTATTAGGAGTTATGAAAATAAGATTAGGACTTTAGAGGAATGGAATAAATAATTAAATAATTTACAAAAATATTTAATTAATATAAAATAGGTATGTGATAAATGATGTTAGAGCATGGGCATGTTTAGGTGTTTGTATTGTTCCCCTCTTTGAGATGGAGTTATCAAAGCAATTCCATTTCATAGAAGAATAGAATGGAAGGGTAGGGTTTATGGAATTATGGAAAGGATAGGATTAAGGGATGATGTCCCATTGAGAGGATAGGCACATGCGTTAAGAAATTAAGTGGGATATCAAAATGAAGAATGAAGATAGAAGTCAAACGAATAAGGGGAGGAGGTTCATGTTATTTAGCATGAAAAAATTGATGTTTGAGGAAGCACCTGATGTTATGTACCAATGTATAAATACTAGGGTGTTAAATACTAAAATGGTTGAATCATAAGCACAATAGGAAAAGATGTTTTATATCACATCATAAGGAAATTGATGACCTTGGTGGGTATTTTGGTGGATCAAACAAATAAACACAAGACACTATGAGATAAATTCATTCCCTAGTTTACAAATTTCAAAAGACATCGGGATATAAAGGATCAAGGTGACCTTGATGAGGTGTGTGGTGGGATATATAAAAGGAGTAACAAAGATCAAAATGCAATAGTCAACTAACATACAATAGTTTACCTTTTTCTAGAATGTTAAAAATGAGTTAAAGTGATGGGAATGATGATGACTAATGTAGGGAATAATATATCCCATGAAGGAAAAATATGAGAGATGGATGACATAGTGCAATTTCTTTTGTTCTGATCATTGTCTCTAGATTCACTTTTAATTTTTCTTTGAACCCATATTTTGATTCTATGTATCTTCTCAATAAGGTCTAACATCTCAATTTGTTATTAACCTCACACATTAATTGTAATGTTAACTTTTTTTTATAGTTGTATTAGTGTTATGACTATATTTTTGGACTCAATCATCTATAGAAAGAGTTAACAACATCAATGTCTTTTAACTCATTCTATTCCAAAGTCTTTATTGATCTCCGATAATATTTTTAACTTTTAATGTTGTGACAACCTCCCCAACATTCTCACTTTAGAGAATGAGTAGTAGCAATACTTTTTGTGCTTGCCATTTTTAAATGTCCCTTTCTTCTATAAATATATACTATAATTTCCAAAACTTTCAAAATTCAACTTTTTCTTTTGTTTTTAATAAACACAATACTTTAAGATTACTTTTACGCTATTAATTTTTTTTTAATATAATCATTTTTTTTTAATATAATCATTAGTATAATAATTTATATAGACAAAACTCCTTTAAAATATATAAAAAACAATTTTATTTATAAATATTATAAAAAAAAAAATCAAACTTACATTATTTTTCATTATTAAGAAAAGGCAAAAATAATATAATATAAATTTATTTATTTTATCAAATTTAAAAATATTTTTTAAACAATTATACAGAATCTAAAAGATTGAGATCAAATAATTAAACCATTATACTTTTATTATAAAAACTTAAATATTCGTAAATTATTCATGAAAACTAAGTTCTATACCTATAAACTACTTAAGATATTTATTAAAAAAATCTATAAAAACCAAATTCAATATTTAAAAAATAAAAAAATTATGGAATGGTTGTATACCAGCCAATGGATTATCCGGACTGGATTTAAATTCACAAGCGAATAAATCAATTTTAAGTATTTGTTTTTGGTGTATATTCTTGTTGTAGATAGCACTGCCATCAACAAAAACCAACAGAAATTAAATTTGAATTTAAATTTAAAAAATGTAATAAACAATTACAATATGAGAAATATTTTTTTGGTAGCCGGGACAAGTAGTATTTTCCATTGATTGTGTTTCTTACTTGTTGTCATATTGTCATGACTTATATGTTTGAAACTTTGAAAGAAAGGTGGTTCTCAATAAAAAAATCATATGAAGTAATCAATTTATGTCTGAACATCTGAATGTCAATATGGCAGCTAAAGTTTCTTTAGAAGGCAAGTTTCTTCAGAATGTATTTAGCCTCTAGATGACATCCATAACAATAGAAAATCAATATATTCCCATCGCTCATTATGTGGTCAAATTTGATTGTCTGTATCTGGAAAATTAGATTGTTTCTTATTGTTTAATGGGTATTTATTTATTTTCTGGTGAGACCTTGAGATGTAGGAGAGGTATAGAAGAATAGGACTTTTTACAGTTATAGTGACACTTCACAAAATAACAAATTTAGGAAAGAGAATTTTCTAGACTCAAAAGTTGAAAAAACAGGTAGTCATTTGGAGTTAAATAATTGATCGGCCAGTGTTTTTCTTAAGTTCACAATTGATTGGCCTTCATTCAGTAGAGAAAACATTCACCATTGTCATCTAGATCTTTTAGTTTGGACCAATTCTTATATGGGAAATAAAATAAAGAGAAATGGGTCATCTGCAAGGTTCAACAAACTTGTCATGTGTTTGGCATGAAATTTTCATATTGGCAAGGCCCACTCTGAATACAGAACCTAACAAATGAAACCACAATTGCTATGAAAGGGATAGGAAGGACTGTGATTCCTCATTCAAATGCAGTGCTGTTTTTCCTTCTCATTTATTTTCAGGAGGGCCCATGCTTTGGTTGTACATGTGGTCTTTCTTACAAGATTTTTCTAACTTATTGTGTAGCAAAGGAGGCCACGTACATATAGCCCATTTTCTTACTAATCAGAGAGATATTTATATGAACTTGATACCCAAAAAGTCCAACTTAGCTTTAATGTGCATGACTGATCAGATGGAGCCTGAGCTTTAATGTGCATGACTGATCAGATGGAGCCTGGTCATGGTTGTAGTAAAGCTGTGAGATTTTTCTATCAGCTGCTCGTTTACCTTGTGTTTTTTCTTTTTGGGTTTTGTCAGCTTGTACCAATTGTTGTCCTTAACAAGGACAAGAATAGTACAGCGTTGATTCAAATTTTCTGGGCGAACTAGAACATGTGCCTTTGACCAGGACTAATTTTTTCTAATATATCTTTAGGGTTTTCAATGTCTAAGATTTGACATATTAAGTTTCTTACTTTCAAGAAAGAATAGGTAATTCAAAACTTCACTTTCCTGCTGAAAAACTATTAAAGATAATTCCCACAAAAAGTTTGGATATAGAAAAGATGTGCCTTCTGTGGATGATATTGGAAAAAAAGAAAAGAAAAACATGAATAATTGAAAAAATGAGATATAAGATGGGTGTGATTTTATTGCATCAGACAAATTTATTGTCAGCAATTCATCATTCAATTCACCATCAATAATTCATCACTCAATTCACCACCAACAATTCATCGCTGTGGTATATTCATCACATATACTTTTTTATGTGTTCAATAAAATATTTGTACTTTTTTCTTTTTTGGGTATTCTTGTCCACTTAAATATTGAAAAATGTATACGCAGTGAATATACTATAACGATCAATTGTTGATGGTAAATTGTATACACGATGAATAAGTCATGACAATAAATTATTGACAATGAATTGTTAATGGTGAATTGCTGATGATGAATTTTCTTAGAGCTGATTTTATCTTAAAGTTATTTTTTTTCCCATTGGGTGGGCAATATGTTTGCAGTAAACGAAAAGCACATCATATGGGTACTTCGATTGTCTATTTTAAAATTCTTATTTTATCTTGTATGCAAACTTGAATAGTAAGCTGGCGACGTAGTGTAAGGCAGATTAGAGAAAGAGACTCTGGCCATCTTTTTCAGGTATGCTGTGGAAAGAAATTGGGCCGCCCGATCCTGCCTCCAATAATTGATATCAAATGTTTAAAGAATTAGTCAATACTGCAAATGCCAAGCCAATAGTCAAAATAAGGTTGCATTGATTTTTTCTTCAAATGAAAGAAATTTCAAACCACCCCATCAAAGCTGACGCAGCTATCTTGGAATATCAATTGACTTTACATCTTTTTAAGTATTTGTTAGGAGATACGTCTGGAAGGAAGCAATCAATTTTGGTTTGGAGATCTGCAAGTCAAACTGACATCTAAAGTAAGTTCTAACAAAATTTTCAATGTTTTCAGCCGCTGCAACAGCAAATCAAAAGATTTTGTCAGCACCGCAGCCTTCTGTTTTTTTCTCTGGTTGGTGTTCAGATTACACCCCCGATTTCTTAAATATATCTGCAAGTTGTAGTTTGCACAATGTACTATTATAGATTGTGGTATCTGGAAACTTATTTGTTTCTTCTTGATGAATGAATATTTTTTTATTTGGTAGACAAAGGTATAAAAATGGAAGCTTTTTAGTCAATGCAACGTATGGCCAAGATCATGGATTTAAATTATGTTAAATAATTTAGTCTACGGGTAAAGTCATTTTAATAGTATTCATTTTTAGCATCCAGCTGGTTAGTGGATAAAGTCAAGCTATGGGTAATGCAACTCTGCAAATTGAACTGTAATTAGTATTATTATGTTTTGAAAATTTTCAAGCCCATCGAAAGTTTTATATCACTGATAATTACAATGATCTTAACTCATAAAAAACTGGAGAAGAGTTCTTTTAGTGAGCATACAGTAACTATCTTGATCATAAAAGAATGATGATAAATGCAACTTCAAGACAAAAACATGTAAACAATAAGCTCTAAAGGTTAACTTGCCAATACCATATAAATGAGAATTCAGAGTGGTTTGTACTCTTCACTCAGGGTGCTTGTGAAGTTTTCCATCTCTGTCAGCCAAAGGTTTATAAAGGCAGATGTAGCTGCAATTTGAAAACAGTGGAACAATTTTTTTTTTTTAGCTTTTTCATCATTATTGTTTTCATCACGTATTTAGTTGTAAAGGTTGAAGTCAAGTTATGTAGAAATATTTAATAGAATAATTATAGTTTATTTACTATTGGCATATATTTCTATACATGAAATATAACAGTTTTATTGGTATATATTTTTTAAAGTATTTAAGGTATATGGATGCAACAATTTTAACTATTCTTCAAACATATCACGATCATTACAATAGGTTTAATTATAAAAAAAAATCTGACAACAATTATTCTGATTTGGATACTTAATCTGTAACACCTCTCTAAATATTGAACTTTGAATATTGTTCACTACTTTCAATAAAGTCTTTTTGCATGTTTTTGATTAAATAAGTAGCATTTATAGGGTGTTGTACCCTTCACACAAAAAGCCCACAGGGCCAAAAAGAAGCTAGTTGAAACTAGAACATGAACTAGGAGAAAAACAAACAAGAGCCACTAGGCCCCGACAAAACAGGCCACAAATAGAAACAACTGACAAACAACTGTTGAACAACCAACAAGGACTAGACAAACCCAAAACCTAAGGGGACTATTCTGACTCCCTTAACCCTAGGCCGTGAAGAAGCGACAGATTTGGGGACTCCCTTCTTCCTCTGCATAATAGGCCAGGAAGACTCAGAATCAAAATCCACCGAGTGAGGCAAGAGGAGTGGATCCTCAACAGCCACCCCGGGCAAGGAGCCACCACATAGCGAGGGAGCCAACAACGTAGAAGAGGAGACAAGAGCTATCAAAAGACTAGCAGAGTCGTCCGACAAGGGATGTGTAGGTTTCACCTGAACAATGACAATAGATCGAGGCAACAAAGGTTCCACGGAAGGGATAGCCGGAAGAGGAGTTAGGTAAGACTCAAATACCTTGGGAGAAGCAGCCAAGAGAGGGTTGATTGTGAGTAGAGAAATATTAAAGGAATATACCTTCATTTTAATCTTTTACTTGATAAAAAGGAAATGAACTTCTATGTGTTATAATTATTTCTACACATTTAGATTTTTTTCCATTTTCTAAACACTTTGATTTCATAAAATAAATCCATTGGTTTATTTATTGATGTCTTCAAGCCACTCAAGATTTATGTTGTTTCATATATAGCATCTTGTGGTTCTTTTTTACTTTGCTTCCATTGATGAAAATACTTATTGTAAGGAATCTTATGTTCATTTCATAAGATTCACTAAAAAATTATAATTTTTTAATCATAAATATAATAAGAATACATCATTCCAATAGAAGCAATATAAATATATTGAGCAGCATTTTTATGAAAAATAAAAACATCCAAAAAAAAGACGTCTTAATAATAATACTTTTCAAGATTCATTACAATATTCCATCAAGATTAGAACATATCATTTCTAATTTTCATATCAACTACATGTATGCACAATGTAGATATATTCACACATTTTAATTCTTACAAAATGACTTAATCAAACTTTTTTTTACATACAAGTACAATATACAATAATCAAGGTACAAATAAAAAGACCATTGTCAAATATATAATGTGTCTTCAAGTATCAAGCTTGTGGTGTATTGATTTGTAGCATGGAAGGAGATCATCATCTTCGTTCTTTATCCCCATCAATAGATCGACAATGTCCCATACATCTTCCTTCTAGAAGTGTCCCTACCCTTTGCGAGGGTAGCAAATAAAGAGATATGTGAATGTATCATACAAACTTAGAATTGAGAGTGAATTATCAACTTTGTTTACTTGCAACTTGTCACACAAACCTAAATATCTTCTAGCTACAGCCTACCAAATTTCATTACTTTGGCCAAAACATTTTATAATATAAACACATCCCTAAATGGAACTATAGATCATCTTTTCACCACTCCTATCTCAACTTAACTCCTATCTCAACTTAACTTGACATAATAATAAAAAAAACTTCTAAATTTACACAAAACTTGATAAAATTAAGTGATGATGAAAACTAAAATCAAAAGAAAAACCATAACTTAGAAAAAATTGAGATATAAGATGGACGATGAAAACTAAATTCAACAGAAAATCCATAACTTAAAAAATTAGATATAAAATGGGCGTGATTTTATCTTAACATGAATAAGTAAAGCATGCTTAAAGTTATTTTTTTCCGTTGTGTTGGCAATATGTTTGCAGTAAGCGAAAAGCACATCATATGGGTCCTTTGATTATCTCTTTTAAAATTCTTATTTTATCCTAAATGCAAACTTGAATAGTAAGCTGGCGACGTAGTGCATGGCAGATTAGAGAAAGAGACTCTGGCAATCTTTTCAGGTTTGGTGTGGAAAAAAGTTGCGCCGACCAATCACGCATCTAATAATTGATATCCAATGGCTAAAGAATTAGTCAAGACTGCAAATGCCAAGCCAATGGTCAAAATAAGGTTGCACTGATTTTTTCTTCAAATAAAAAAATTTTCAAACCACCCCATCAAAGCTGACACAGCTATCTTGGAGTATCAATTGACTTTACATCTTAAAGTATTTATTAGGAGATACGTTTGGAAGGAAGCAGTCAATTTTGGTTTGGAGATCTGCACGTCAAACTGACATGTAAAGTAAGTTCTAATAGAAATTTCAATGTTTTCAGCCGCTGCAACAGCAAATCAAAAGATTGTGGTCAGCACCGCAGCCTTCTGTCTTTTTTTTCTGGTTGGTGATCATGTATAAGAAAGTGAAGAAGAGCATTTTTAGGGAGTATACATGATCATAAAAGAATGCAGATAAATGTAGCCATCAACTTCAAGACAAAAACATGTAGAAAATAGGCTCTAAAGTATTGATTTGCCCATAGCATATAAATGAGAATACAGAGTGGCTTGGCAGTTTAGTACTCTTCACTCAGGGTAGTTACCCGTGAAGTTTTCCATCTCTGTCAGCCAAAGGTTTATAAAGGCGGATGCAGCTGCAATTTGAAAACAGTAGAATAATTTTTTTAATTATTTTTCAAGATTATTGTTTTCATTTGTATTTAATATAAGTATTTAGTTGTAAAGGTTCCAGTCAAGTTATATAGAAATATTTGATAGAATAGTTATATTTTATTTACTATTGGCATATATTTCTACGTATGAAATATAACAATTTTATTGTTATATAATTTTGTTAGGATTTAAGGTATATGGATGCAACAATTTTAATTATTCTTCAAAAATATCACAATCATTACAACATGTTTAATTATAAATCAAAATCTTACAACATATTATTCTGATTTGGATACTTAATCTGTAACACCTGTCTAAATTTTGAACTTGTGAATATTGTTCATGTTGATCGTGATTAGAAAAATATTAAAGGAATATACCTTCATTTTAATCTTGTACTTGATAAAAAGGAAATGAACTTCTATGTGTTTTTGATTATTTAATAATTTATATACAATTAAATTCTTTTCCATCTATTAAACATTTTGATTGTCATAAAATAAATCCATTGGTTTATTTACTCGTGTCTTCAAGTCACTCAAGATTTATATTGTTTCATATATAACACCTCATGGTTCTCTTTTACTTTGCTTCCATTGATGAAATACTTATTATAATGAATCTTATGTCCATTTCATAAAATTCAGTTAATTTTTTTTTTTTTTTAATCATAAATATAATAAGAGTACATCATTCTAATAGAAGCAATATAAATATATTGAACAACATTTTTATGAAAAATAAATAACCCAAAAAAAAATCATCTTAATAGTAATACTTTTCAAGATTCATTACAAATTTCCATCAAGATTAGAATATATTATTTTTAATTTTCATTTCAACTACATTTCAGTGTAGATATATTCACACATTTTCATTCTTACAAAATGGCTTAATCAAACTTTTATTTACATACAAGTACAATATACAAATAAAAAGATCATCGTCTCAAATATATAATGTGTCTTCAAGTATCAAGCTTGTGGTGTATTGATTTGTAGCATAGAAGGAGATCATCTTCATTCCTTACCCCCATCAATAGATCGACAATGCCCCATACGTCTTCCTACTAGAAGTGTCCCTACGCTTCACGAGGGTAGCAAATCAAGAGATATGTGAATGTACCATGCAAACTGAGAATTGAGAGTGAATTATCAACTTTGTTTACTCACAACTTGTCACAAACCTAGATACCTTTTAGCTAAGTATGATATCATGCAACCTACTGAGTATCTCTAATCAACAATGCATGTAGCTTAGGTACTGCTTTGACCAAAACATTTTATAGCTTAAACAAATCTCTAAATGGAAGTATGGGTCATTTTTTCACCACTCCTATGGATCATTTTTCACCACTTCTATCTCAACTTGACTCGATATAATAATAAAAAAACTTCTAAATTCACACAAAACTTGATAAAATTAAATGATGATGAAATCGAAAATCAAAAGAAAATCCATAAGTTCAAAAAAAGATATATAAGATGGGTGTGATTTTATCTTTCACATGAATAAGTAAAGCATGCTTAAAGTTATATTTTTTCCATTGTGTTGGCAATACGTTTGCAATAAATGAAAAGCACATCATATGGGTCCTTTGATTATCTATTTTAAAATTCTTATTTTATCCTAAATGCAAACTTGAATAGTAAGCTGGCGATGTAGAGCATGGCAGATTAGAGAAAGAGACTGGCAATCTTTTTCAGGTTTTCTATGGAAAAAAGTTGCGCCGCCCAATCACACATCCAATAATTGATATCCAATGGCTAAAGAATTAGTCAAGACTGCAAATGCCATGGAATAGTCAAAATAAGATTGCATGGATTTTTTCTTCAAATAAAAGATAAATTCAAACCACCCCATCAAAGCTGACGCAACAATCTTAGAATATCAATTGAATTTACATCTTTTAAGTATTTATTAGGAGATACGTTTGGGAAGAAGCAATCAATTTTGGTTTAGAGATCTTCATGTCAAACTGACATCTAAAGGAAGTTCTGGTCAGCACCGCAGCCTTCTGGTTTTTCTTTTCTGGTTGGTGTTCAGATTACACCCCTGATTTCTTAAATATATCTGCAAGTTGTAGTTTGCACTATGTACTATTATAGATTGTGGCATCTGGAAAAATATTTAGTTCTTCTTCTTGTTGGATGAATATTTATTTATTTGGTAGAGAAAGGTATAAAAATGGAAGCTTTTTAGTCAATGCCAACGTATGGCCAAGGTCATGGATTTAAATTATGTTAAATAATTTAGTCTATGGTTAAAGTCATTTCAATAATATTCATTTATAGCATCCAGCTGGTTAGTAGGTAAAGTCAAGCTATGGGTAATGCAACTCTGCTGAATTGAACTGTAATTGTTATTATCACGGTTTGAACTTTTCAAACCTATCAAGAGTTTTATGTAACTGATAATTATCATGATCTTACTCGTAATAAAGGGAAGAAGAGCATTTTTAGTGAGTACTCAGTAACTATCTTGATCATAAAAGAATGCAGATAAATGTAGCCGTCAACTTCAAGACAATACCATGTAAAAAATGAGCTCTAAAAGTATTAACTTGCCCATACCATATAAATGAGAATTCAGAGTTGCTTGGCAGTTTAGTACTCTTCACTGAGGGTATTTACCCGTGAAGTTCTCCATCTCTGTCAGCCAAAGGTGTATAATGGCAGATGCAGCTGCAATTTGAAAACAGTGGAACAATTTTTTTTAAGTTTTTTTCAAGATTATTGTTTTCATTTGTATTTAATACAAGTATTTAGTTGTAAAGGTTGAAATCAAGTTATATAGAAAAATTGATAGAATAATTATATTTTATTTAGTATTGGCATATATTTCTGGCATATGCAAATTCACCGTCAGCAATTCATCCATCGACAGAAAATTCATCAACAATTCACGGTGGGAAAATTCACTGCCATGATTAATTTTCTGTGGCGGTGAATTGGTGAGGATGAATTTTCCTAGAACCATATTTCTATGTATAAAATATAACAGTTTTATTGATATATACTTTTGTTAGTATTTAAGATATATGGATGCAATAATTTTAATTATTCTTCATACATATCATTACAACATGCTTAATTATAAATAAAAATCTTACAGCATATTATTCTGATTTGGATACTTAATCTGCAACACCTCTCTAAATATTGAACTTGTAAATATTGTTCATGTTGATCGGGATTAGAGAAATACTAAAGGAATATACCTCCATTGTAATCTTGTACTTGATATAAAAGAAATGAACTTCTATGTGTTTTTGAGTATTTTTACACAATTAGATTCTTTTCCATCTTCTAAACATTTTGATTTTCATAAAATAAATATTTCTATAAAAATAATGTACGCTTGTAGATTGCTAGGCTAATATACCTTATTATGATTTGAATATTACCATATCATTATGCAACATGTATCATGATGGACCATGTAACTAGTTAATGTATTTCATCTATTTTGAATGGTTTTATGACATTTTATATTTTAAATGGAAACTATGTATTTTGTGGGAACATTTGAATTCATTTCTTTAATAGTAATTTTTTTGAACTCTTTTTTTTGGAGGGTTCCTCACAAATACATAATACCAAGATTGTAAGTTCTCCATGTTTTTTCATATGCAGAAGTTGTACTTTTAGCATATAGTACGTGCTTGGTACAATTTGACTAGTTTTTATACTTAATTTTCCTTTATTTTCATAAAAAATAATTTATATTGATGCATGTAAAATTCCCGTTGAATATTTACATTTAAATAAATGCACTTTTGAAATATATTTGATGAATACATCAAGTAGATTGTAGTATATACAAAATAATCTTGATTATTTTGAACTTTGTGATAGGAAAAACATTTCTTATTAGTCAATTCCTCACTTTTTTTGAGTATCCATTTGTTACTAATCAATACTTATATTTTTCTATGGTTCTATTTTTATATACTTTGTTTGGAATACTCGCTTACAAGTTGTAAACTGTGTATTTCTTTCCTCTTGGAACATTGAAAAGATATAATGTATGATTTCTCATGGGAGCATCATATTTTGTGTTTTTTGTATTAATCTATTGTTTCAATTTTATAATGATTTAGAAATAGAGTTTGGTTCTCAATTTTGAACCATTATTGTAAAACTCTAGTAAATTCAATGTCAGACTTTTCCATTATTCTTCCTCTCCTTTACAATTGAAAAATGACCTTTATATCTAAAAAAATTGAAAATTACCCTTTATGGTAATTTTGTATGCATATCCCTTTGATATCATAAATTACAAAATATTCTCCTACCACTATGATGACAGTAATTTTCAACTTAAAATTCAAATTGGAAACATGATTTCCAAATTATTAAAAAAAAAAAAAACCTCACAAATAACTAAAAACTTATTTTGAGGCTTTAGACGAAAGATTTTGGTCTAAAAAAAGTGCCAAAACGAGCTCCAACCAACATGAGTTTGGTTGGAATTCCAATCAACTCTTCAAGATGCACCTCCATTTTAAATTTCAGCCCAAACATACTTTTGAGTCAAAAGTAATGACTCCCAAAAATCCTTGCATCATTTTTCCTCTTCTTGAGATACATGTTTGGATGGTTCTATATTTTTTCATACCTTCTATATTTTCCTCTAAACTCTCATTGAATAAGAATAACAATCAATATTATCAAGTTTATATTATTTTGAAAATTATTATCTCATTTTAAGAAAAAATTATGTCATTGCATCTAGTATTTCTTAAATATCAAGATCCACTAACTCATCTTCTTACTAAATGTAATTTTTTTTTTAAAGGTTTTTTTGGATTCTTTCTTATCATGTTTTCTTTCTTGATATCATATTCTTCTATTGAGATCTAGTTGCAATTATTTTTAACATCTTCATCAAAGATCATGTCTCTACTTCATATAGATATTTTGGGTTGTAGGATAAACTAACCTAGATACTCTTATATTCTCATCATACCAAAAAAAGATACACTTATTTTTTTTCATCAAGTTCATTAATTATTTATTTTGAATTTATATAAGCTATTCTCCCAAAAATATTGATGTGCTTCATTGTTAGCTTGTTCTTGACCATAAATATTTTGTTGGTATCATCTATTTGGTTACATCCTTAGCAAAAAATTACCTCTCCATATTCAAACCATTGAGAATGTAGTCCTTAGGTTAGTGCAAGCTAAGGGGCGGTCAATCAACACCCTTAAGTGGCAATGCTAAGAAAATGACATAATATAATATTGTGTAACAAAGGGCTTGTCCATTAAATATTTAATAAATTTAATAATAAAATTTATAACAAAATTTCATTACAACTTTTCAAGAATGATATCAAGAAATACTTTCATGTCTAGCATTTTTAAATGTCTATATCTCCTATGAATATATACTAAAATTGCAAACTTTTATCAAAATTCAAACAAATATTTTTTAATAAAAAAATACCTTACAATTCATTTTACACTATTAACAAAAGCTTTTATCATAAGAATTAATATAAAGATATACATAGACAAAGCTCCTTAAAAATATATACATTTAAAAATATAATTGACAAAACAATTAACCATTTTATAAATAATCTTGTTTTCTTTGGTTTTTTCTTCTTTTCAATAAATTATTATTGCTCTAACAAATTTCAATATTAAAGAAAAATTCAAAAACGAATTATATAATATAAAAATAATTTTTTTCTATCAAGTTTTAAAATATTTTTTAAACATTTATACAAAATCTAAAAGATTGAGATCAAATAATTAAAACATCATTTTTTTTATAAAAATTCAAGATTTATAAATAATTCATAAAAACTAAATACTTTATTTATAAACTACTTAAAATATTTATTTAAAAAATCCAATAGTTAAAAATAAAATAAAAATTATACAACAAGCCAATGGATTGTCAGGATTGGATTTAAATTCACATCTCCATATCACAGAACGAATAAATCAATTTCAAGTATGTCTTTTTTGTTTAGATTCTTGTTACTGTCGATGTAATACAACAATTGTCACAGGAGAACTTACAAGAAATGTTATATTTAGAAACGTTTTCTGCAAACTTAAAATATAATACTTTTGGGTAGCCATGCCAAATGGTATTTTCCTTTAATTGTGTTTTCTACTCTTTGTCATATTGTCTTGACTTATGCATTGTTCCATAGTTTTTCGTCAATTTCTGTTATGTTGCCATATGTTTACTCTAAATAAAAACGTCCATCATATATTTTATTTGTTTTTAAATAACAGAAATTTCATACCATCCCATCAATGGGTGATGGAGGCTCATGGAGCTATATTGAATATTATGCTATACGTTTGGAACTTTGAAAGGAAGGTGGCTCTCAATTTAAAAAAAACGTATTAAAGTAATCAATTTATGTCTGAATGTCAATATAACATTGACAGTTAAAGGTTCTTAAGAAGGTAAGTTATACCAGATTTTTCAGCATGTATTTAACAAATACGTAACAATAGTTTCAGGTGAAGTCTTAATATAATCACATCACTTATCATGTGGTCAGCATAGAAGTCGAAAATATATTATGAAGGTTGTATTTGTACTATATGGATTGTCCTATCTGGAAAATTAGATTGTTTCTTATTGTTGAATGGCTATTTGTTTACAATATTCTCACACCATAATCCATTTCAAGAAAAAAAATAATTGATTGCTATATTTCATTCGGTAGAGATTGCATTCACCATTTTCATCCAGATTTTTTAGTTTTGACAAAGTCTCATATTATAAAGTAAAGAGAAATGGGTCATCTGCATCTGTCAGTAATGGCGTGCTTTATATAAAAGGTTCAACAAACTTATCATGTATTTGGCACGAAAATTTCAAACTGGCAAGGTCCACTCTGAACACATAAACTGACAGATGTATTGCTATGAAAGGGATAGGAAGGACTGTGATTTCTCATTCAAATGCAGTGCTGTTTTTCCTTTTCATTTATTTTCAGGAGGGCCCATGCTTTGTTTGTACATGTGGTCCTCTCAATGAGATTTTCAACTTATTGTGTAGCAAAGGAGTATTCAGAGATATATTTATATAGTAGAGCAGTTGATTCAAAATTTCTATGGCGAGCTAGAACATGTGCCTTTGACCAGGATTTTAATTTTTCTAATATATGTTTAGGCTGTTCAATGTCCAAAACTTTGATATATTAAGTTTCTTACTTTCAAGATGAAAAAATATACAATGCAAAACATCCCTTTCCCCGCTGCAAATGTATGTCGTCGTTGTTGTGCTATTGAAGATAATTCCATAAAAAGTTTGGGTATAGAAAGTTTATGCCATGTGTTGATGTTCTTGAGAGAAAAAAGGAAGCAAATCATGGATAAGTGAAACATAGATATACAAATACAATGGGTGTGATTTATACTTCAAAATTTGAAATGATTAGATTTTTGATGAATGGATCTTGAGCTCCTAAGGTACTAGGATTGGATTGCACACATAATCTATTTACTAGATGACCTTTCTTGTTTCATTCACTATAGAACATGTACTTCTTTACCTACCCAAAAAAAAAGGTTTCATCTTGTATATATATATCTATATTTAAGAAATATGGTGCTAAAGAGAACCATTAGGAGAAAAGAATGAGACTTCCTAGATGATTGCCACTTTCCCCTATGTTGATTTGACAATGTTGAGAAAGATAAAAGATTTCACTTTTGATTTGTCAATCCTTATGTTTGAAGCAAACTCAATCTAATGTTAATTGAATTTGATAGTGTCTAAGTCTAATGAATTTATATTGATAATTCAATTTATGACAATCTTTCAACAACAAATATCAAAATAGAGATAAAGAAATAAATGATAGATATTGATTTGATAATTGATGCATATAATAGTTTTTGATTAGGGGTAAAAAATAGGTTTTGATGGGATCCCAGAACCTAGTACAAAGAGGGAAAGCTACAAACAGAAAATAATTAGCAAATCAACAACAGCCAAACAACAACGACCATCAAAGATCAGCAATACAACTTAGGCAACGACCAACAAGAGCTAGCAAGGGCTTGAAACCCTTTAACAACCTAGTTTTAACCAGGACCAAAAACCCATTAAACAGGTTTTGATGGGGCCCTAAAACCCATTACAACCAGTTTAGAAACCACCTGCATCAGCCAAGCAACAACATACCAACCGCTTAGAAAAACCACCATTGCGCTGAGAGGGACAATCCTCTTAATGGTGTAGAACACCATCAAGCCCCTAAAAAAAAACACCAGTAACTCCAAAAAACCCACCTCTATAGGAGACCCAATGGAGCACTAAGTCATAATAGCCTTCATGCAGCAACAACCAACCTGAAACACCAACTCCAATGCCACCTTAATAGGAGGGAGCTCTCCTCTATAGGAGAGAAAGAAATCAGAGCCCCAACCTCCAATGCCTTCACTCATTTTCCCACACAAGCTCCCCATTGATAGGAACAAATAGACAAGAAAAGAATTCTCCACCAAATCTACAACCACCTTCACCTCAATAGAAGAGGGCTCCACCTTAGTGAGAGCAATCTCCACCTCCATAGAAGACACTAACTGTAGATTCATAAAGAAAACATTAGAAGAAAGGGTAGTCACAACCACCTTTGGAAAGGGAGGAAACTGGTACACGAAAGGAGAAAAAAGCCACAACTGAAACCCAACAGATCATATTCCATACACACAGGAGCCTTCAACGAACACAAAAAAATAACCATCAAAAGATAATAACCTCCCTTCATAAGAGTAAGCATCAAAATAAAAGGGAGGATCAAGACCTAGGATTCACACTGCATCAACTTCACGATAGGGTGTAAAGAATGAAGACCCCAAAAAATAGTAACAAAACCCTTCAGCAAATACATCTTCAGAAACCAGGGGCACCAAGCCACAACAGAGAGGCTCCCAACCATCATCCTAGCAGCATAAAGATGTCCCACTTCCAACCCACCAAAACCAAACCCAACAACAGGAGCAGCCTCCCGACCCAAGCCCAAAAGCAGAAGATCCCACAAAGGAACCCACCAACCACTAACAAAGTCACAACAACTTAGTTCAACCAAGAGGAGGAACACAACCAGAGAGGTTTGCATTAGGATGACCCAAACAAGGCCCCACACAGCCAAAGTGAAAGACCCACATAAACATGAAACACCAAAGATCCAATGCAAAGGCGAGCCCTTCACAACACCCTCCAAAACCTCTTCAAACACCAAGGAGGTCAGAAATCCCATAGCCACGGAAGTAGGTTGAGAAGAGGACTTCTGAGGTAGCCCCCACACTCTTCCAGAAACACAATGACCCCAAACAGAAACCTCCCACATAGAAGCAAGATTCAAAACAAAAAACCCACTCACAGGAAACACAACAACCCAAGAAACAAGTAGCTCTATCACATGCTCATCCTCAACAACACCACCAACACTTAAAGATATCAGACTTCCTCCTCCATGAAGCTACCTACCCATTCTCTCAACCGACCTCTCCATGAAAGAAACTTTAGAAACACCAGTTGTGTGAAGCTTCTACAACCTGCAAGCCCGAGAGGCAAAGAACCCTCCAGCAAAACAAGGATGCATAGGGGAAGGAGGACCCCTGCACTCACCAGCTTCATCATCTATGTCACCCTCATCCTTCGCCTCCACAACTACCTCTGTGGCACCCTTCGAGTTTGAATGCGCAACTCTCCCACCTCTCCCGCTCATGACAAATCTACCCTAAAAGGGATAAGAAAGGGTGCAACACTGGATAATTGATGTATATAATAGTTAGATTGAACTATGGTTGCTATTTATTTCTTAAGTAATGCTAAATGATATTTTGATCCTTTAATTTTTTCCTTTTATAATAAAAGTGTCTTCAAATGATGTACATAGATATAAAACCCTAGAAATATAATTTGAAGGATTTGGCATACACATCGACTAGTAACAATTATATCTTAGGATTATTGGCTTTGAAATTAATAAATTTGAATGTATAAATTGGAGCACTATATTTCATCCATAATCTAATGAAGATGATGGAATTACATATACAAACAAGTCTAGGAAGGAAATTTTCTTGGGAATTGATTCAATGTTAGTCTAAAGTGGAAGATATTGGAATAATAAGGTAGTAGATTTAGGATTGAAGTTAGTGAGTATGGTAAGATAACCAAATTGGAGATTCATGCATTAATATATCCTAATATAGAAAATAGAGGTAAAAGTGTGAAGTATGGATTTGTATAAATTTATCTTCAATATTGCATGCTTCAATATTGTGTGAATGGTGTGGAAATGGATTTTTATAAATTTGTAATCTACATTTAGGGGGCGTAATTAATATGTTTCCATTTTATTTACCTCTTCAAATTTAATTGTATTATCAATTAGGGCTTGTATCTTGTGGCTAAGACCTAGATACAAGTTTGTGTATAATTCTCTATAACTCTTTTGAATAGTTAGAAAATTATTATCATTATATGCTTTAGGATTTTGTTTTTTTAGACCTAATGGATAAAATGGAGTGTAAGTAAAGTATAATTCAATTTTTTTTAAGCACACTATCCATAGATTCTTAAAGTTTAGTAAATTTACTACAAGCATTTGGTTTGAAAGAAGGAAAATAAGTATTAGCAATGTGTTTCATATTTTCATTCTATAGAGGAGGAAATTCGACACCCTCAAGATGATGAGATATCAAAGGGAAAATGGTCCTCAACTACCTTAGGGATCAATGCTCAAGTGACAAGATAAAATGGTGAGAGTTCTAGAAATAGAAAGAGCATGTCACAGAGTTCTTTTGGATAGTCCAAAAAGCTCTTGGCCAAGGATGATAGTGCAATGCATATACATCCCCATGGTGCATTGGTATCTTGTACGAATCAAAAACTAAAAATGTCTTAAAAAAAACTGAGTGACTGCTAACAATCTTGATTACTAGAATCTCCTTAAATGTGGAAAAATAATATAAAAGAATAGAGAATAAAGTAAAGTAACCTAAGTAAAATATAAATGATAAAACAAATGAAGAGAAAGAAAGTGCTCACAACAAACCAAGAAATGAAGCCTCTAGTGAAGGAATGTGTCAAATACCTGAACACATAAGGCTGAGAGAAAATGTTGGGGTTGTTTAGGGGCTTGCCTCAGTCAAACCCTTGTTTTGGTGTTTCCACCTCTACGGACGACCATATAGATAGATAGATAAAAAGATCAATAGATGAGATAGAAAATGCATAGAAATGGGATATGATAAATCCCTAGATTCTCAAAGACACACAATAAATAAATATTAGGTCAGTAAGACTTGAAGAATCCAAAGAGAGAGAAAGAGAGAGAGAGAGAGAGAGAGAGAGAGAGAGAGAGAGAGAGAGAGAGAGAGGGAGAGAGAGAGAGAAAGTTGTGAGAGCCAAGAGAGTTGTAGAGAACATTGTGAGAAATTTGAAAATATTCTACAACAAGATTTAGAGAGATTTTTAAGATTGAGAGAAAGATATTTCGAGAGAGAAAAGAGAGAAAAAAAGAGAGAAATATCAAGCGAGATCAAGAGAGACCAAATGAAGTGAAAATATAGATTTTAAAGAGAGAAAATGAGGGAAAAGAAGGCTACTAAGCTGTTACAAGTCATCTAGAGTTGTTTCCACTAACTAGGGTAGGTGACAAGTGGAAAGATGCTAAAAAGTGACCATTTGAACATTAAAATGTTGTGGGATGCTAGAGCGATGCACAAATATTCATGTGATGCACTAGTGTCCAAAAAAATTATGTTAAAAATGGTGGGAAATGAGGAAGATATAAGGTTAATGCAAAATTGGAGCATAAAGGTAGCTAGTGAAAAGGGGGTCTTGAGTATCCTATGAGGGAATAAGGATGATGCAAGGGATAAGATGAGCCTACACAAATGCTAAGGGAGTGGACACCATAGTGGATACAAAATTGTAGGTGAATTTGCAAGGGTATGCAATTCTCAACACTACATTTTTCCTCCACTTTAACGGGCTTATGAGTCTACATGAATATGCATGCTAAAGGAAAACTACTTAAAATATATAACATCATGATGCCAAAAGGATATTATAGAGGAAGAAAATATCTCTTCAAACCAAGGAAGCATGCTCTTAGGATGAAGACTACAAAACAAACATATTAGACAAGAAAGATCTGCACATGACAACAAGGTTAGAAGATAAAAAGCTAACAAATCATGAGGTTAGAACATATATAGATAGATAACATATACACAAAGGTACATAACAAACTAACTAAAAAGATTTGAGTTAGAAAAGTAAAATAGACCTCAATGTGTGAGGTTGTCTCAACATTATGTGTCATTCCCAAAATAATAAGAAATAACATATAGTAGAATTCTTAAATGGAGAAAATAATGTAAGGATTGATTGATTCAAGGGAGGAATACATTTAAAATACAAAGAAGCAACCAATGTTAGAGAGAAAAAGAGAGAGAAAGAGGTTGAAGAGAATATACTCAAGATGAAGAGGATTCCAGTCTTTGATCTGGTATATACAATTGTAAAGTTCAGTTCGGACATGAAGAGGACACAAGTCTTCTATCTTGTAGTGTAACTATAAATTCACCACAAACATGTTATTGTAGATAAACATGTTGGGGGAAAAAAAATAGAAATGATAAATTTGATCAGATAAAGAGATATCATTGATAAACTTATGGATAACAAGTTGTGTTATGTTGGAGACCATATAGCAAGTGAATAAAGATGGCATTGATAAGTATGGCTAGTGTAGAGGCCCATTAATGTTTAGTAAACTTGGTGTCAACACACAATTTAGAGGGGGTCCTACTGAACAGTTCACTAAACCCTTGAAAGACCTTCATTTAATTTATCAACCAGGGCTATCATAAAATTTTGATGATTCTGGTATTGTATTTGCATTCAGAGAATCTTGACTACCTATATCATCCTAGCATAGGTGTTCACACATGCTAGAAATCATAAATTGCATAATAGTGAAAACAATTAATGTTGAAGTTATTGCTATGAGTATTTGCAACTAAATATTATGAGTAGTTCACTTCTAAGAAATGAATTATGTAACCAACCAATACTTCTAACTTGACTAATTTGACTCATTCTGAAGGACAATGCATGAAAATAATTAAAGCATGAATATAGGACAAGATCTTATTCACATTCACCACATGAATAATCTTATTAAGACAAACACAATCATGAAAGCAATTACTGTAACGAAAATAACTATACAAAAAGAAAATTGGGGAACAATTACTTTGAGTGGCCCTTGCTCAAGTGATTGTCTCCATAAGATAAACTCAAATCTAGCTCCTCAAACTAATTCAACATAACAATAACTAAAAATATCTTTATTACATAACTCAAGATATCGCAATCCAATAAGATTCTTTTGGTATATCTTATTCATAAGAACATAATTGAAAAAAAAAACATTATCTATGCAAAAACATAAGTTAATTGAACATATCTTATCTACTATATTTGCTACTTTAACCAACTAACTAACTTGACCACCAAACCATTCATAAGCATGAGGGAGTCTTATTAGAAAAAGAGACTCAAAATAGAAATCCAATCATAAATCACCACACCGGTAAATAATAGAGTGTGATAAAGTTTGAGTAATTGAAACACAACTAAAAAGGTAGAAGAATTGGAATAGGACTCTAACTCTACTGCAATGGTTTAAAACTAAAATGTGGACTATGGAAATAGTCATGTTGGATTCCCAATTGTGTCAAAATGCTTCTCCTCCAGTAGTCTTATTAAATTATGTGATGATTCACAATCATTCCAATAAATAGACACCTCCAATTATGTAACTACAACATTCTTCTTTACTTCCCCTGCATCACTGTCTAAAACTCCCTTTGGCTATGGACTGCACCTCCTAATTTTTGTGGGCTACATTCTTCTTGCTCTGGCTCCTTGGCTACAAAGAGTTAGTTCACACAATATCTACACAATACTAATAATCATATTCATTACATTTCATACATATTCACATATTAACCATGCAATAACTATCATATCATAATCATATTTCCATAGACTTAAACCAAGTCCAAGTTTGCATAATGATCATAAAAGATCTAGTAAAGTTTTAGGAATATTTAGGAAATAAGTATTTGGAGACATCTAAAAGCATGTACTAAAATAATAGAAAACTAATTAATAGTTGGTTTCATCATTCCCCCCAATTGACCATTTGCTTGTCCTTAAGCAAAGCAATTTGAAGACTAGAGGTTGTGGTGCAAAGTCATCTCCCTTCAAGGTTTGTGGATCACATCCACTCCTTTTTATTGTCTCAAGTAAAAACCTCTATGGCATGAATGTATTTTCCACCTAAACTCCTCATCCTCTTCTGTTTCTTCATTATTTTCCCCTTTCTAATGTGGTATTGGGTAGAGAAGCATAGGTGGAGAAAAAGTAAGAGGTACCCATTCAAGTACTTTATCTTTTGCAATGTCCATGTACCTATGGGTTCTTTCAAGCATAAATATGAAGTTATATATAGAGTGGGGATCCTTTTTTTGAAAATCAAAGGTCAAACTATCCCATCTTTCTTGTATATAAGCTAATAAGAATGATGAAGGAGACCTACGGTTAGTCTTTGCATTCTTTCATAATCATTTATAAATTCTCAAATTCATAATCTTTTTTCCTACACCTTTATACCTTAGAAGATTTTTCATTCATCTATTATCATATTGGGGTTCTTGGATTCCTTTCTAATTTGGAGAGCAATTGATTTCTCTCTCTCTACATAATCCTGCATAATCTCACCCCCCTGCATTTCATTTTTGAAGTAAGAAGCCATCACATTGATTTGTAAATCACCCATAAATAGCAATGGGTTCCACTATGTATTATCTGGCACTGTAGTGTCAAAAAATGTACTCCTTTACATTTTCACTATGTTTGGGTCCCTTAATTAATTGGACTTAATTAAGACTCTAATTGGTCCAATTTTTCATCTACAATCCAAATTAATTGCAATTTTTGAAAGGGGGATCATGATTTAATTAATACAATTACCATTTTTAACACCCCAAAATGATTAGGCCCTAGCAATTTAGGTTAGAACCTATTCTCCATTGGGTGAATAGGTCCCCTTTAGTTGCTTAATTCAAATTTTAAACATGTTTTTTGGCAACCTTTTTATGATCCCAAATTCAGTTTCAAATGCCAACTTGTAATGTTTAATTTTCAGGAAATTAGAAAATTACCTATAAATACAAGGTCTTTTTATCAATTCAAATTTCCTAGATTTTATATGCAATCATTCCTAGAGCTAAGATTATTTTGAAAGGTGTTGAAGAGCATATTTCTCAAAAAATTGTTCCAACAATCAAGATCTCAAGCTTCATGCCAATGTTATCTTCATTCATGCATGTTTTTGGAGCTAACATTGTGATGTATGTTTCAATTCAAGCATCAATATCAACATCCAATCAAGCCATTTCATGCAAGATAAAGAACTTAGAGAGATGTGCTAAGTTTCAATCCTTCAAGGGTTTCAAATCAAGGGTTTGGTGAGTTGTAACATAGCAAGTGTTCATTCATCATTCCTTTCACACTTCACTATTTTATTTCCAGTTTTAATTACCAAAACAAGTTTTGACCAAGAAAAAGCCCCATTCACACAAAAAAATGTGTGTTTTGCAGATCTTATGTTGAAGAAGGATTGAAGATCCATAAAAAGATAAAAGTTGTTTTAAAAGGGTATGTGTAGGATCATCATAGAAAAAATAGGCCCTTAAGTCCAGCAAAAAATTTAGAAAAATCAAAGTTAGGCAACTTGACGTAAAAATTTGAATAAGTTATCTATATTATTTAAAAAATATGTAAGAATAGAATCTATAGCAAATTAAATGTAGTTTCTAAACCATTAGGTTTGTTTTTAAAAAAAATATTTGGTGAAAATTTGAAATTTCAATGCGATGGTACTTAAATTTGGAAAATAAGTAAGTAGGTGTTTGTCTAACCACCGAACCAAAATAAAATGATAATATTTTTTTATAATATTTTAGATGTAAGTAGAGGACTCATGTCCCAATGTGATGCATATTTTTTTGTATTTTTTTTCCAAGTAAATAATTAATTATGAATTTTTTATTACAACTTAATTTTTTTTATAAAAACTCGTATGTCTGACCACCTTAACTTGGTCAAAACTTCATGAAATTCATTTTTTCTTTTTTCAATCCTATAGTATGCAAAACATAGAATGTGACGCATGTTTTGGATTCAAAAAATGTGATATCATTTGAAAGCTATAGATGTTTTTCAATCAACCTATCAATAAGGACTTTAATAGTAATTCAAATAGAAAATGAATAAAAATTACTTATTAAATTCAAAGTAAAACATAATTTATATTGGTTGAAAGCTGAGAATCTCCTTTAAAAACCCTTTAAATTTCAACAATTTTGGGTAAAAAAGAAGTCGTCAGCTACATACCCATCATATTGCCACTTTTTGGCCCATCATGATCCTGCACATACCCAAAAGTTACATCAAAGTTGCAAAGTTGTCAATATTTTTGTCAAGCCACCAAAAACTCACTTTTAGAGTTTCATTTCAAATTTGGACTATGAAAACTAGAGGAATTAGAGTGCAGACCAATGAGAGGAGGACTGTAAAAGAAGATGTCAAACCCCTATAGCAAGATTCATTCACCCTAGGGTGAATCTTTCCCAAGAGGACACTTAGCACACGCTTTTTGTGACAAGTGCCTAAAATCACATCATTCTCAGATTTGTTGAAACTTTCTAGATTCTATCATATTACAGTTTAATTTAGATGTTTCATGTTTCACATTACATAATTGGATTCAATTAGTATTTTTCATTTATCTTCCAAAAGTATATTTCAAGCTAATTTACCCTGTCCTAAGTCATAAGGAAAACAACAAGATCTCCATCAAGGTTGACTCACCTAAGGGTTGAAATTCAATATTTCCCTAAGGGATCTATTTTTCTTAATGAAATAAGGAAGGAAATTGTAGGTGCATAGCCCCATTCAAAATCCATCACCTGTATTTTCCCCCATTTCATTTTGGTGAACCCAACTTTGTACATCAATTTTTTTTTGAAATTGGAGTCCATTCAAACCCTAGATCTAGGATTTATAATAGTTTTCATTGCATTGCATTAGTTTACATTTCATTTAGGGTTGTTAAAATTGCATTAGTTTGCATCTCATTTAGGGTTTTAGGTTTGCATTTTGCATCCTTTAAAATCTAAAAAATTTAAAAATTTGCATGCATATTACATTAATTTTTCAAGTATGAAGGTGTTGTCATTGATGTCAACAAGCTTGTGTTGTCATTGGTGATAGTTGTGTAGTGGTTGAAAGAGATTGTTGCTTTGATTAGTTGCATTATGTTTTCATCAGTTAAGTTGCTGATGTTAACCTCTAGTGTTGATGTAGAGTATGGGTAAGAAATCTCCTAACACACACAAACAACCACTCTTTCAAACCCTTAGTCTTCAATTGATGGGTTTTCCTTCACAAACCCTCATTTTTGCTAATAGCCTTTCAAAAGAGAATTTTTGGACATAACTTTTGACATAGACTTGATCTACCAAAAATGAGACCCATTCCAAATACCCATTTGGCTCTCTTACACACATCTGAAAATGAGATAGGGTTCCTTTGTATAGAATGCTTAAAAAATTGTTTGTCCTCCTTTTGACTAGGTCTAATTGGGTAGTTAGGCTTGACAACCATGAGGTTTTGGCACAAACAAATGATTGAAGCTAATGAGCCTAGTTTTTGGTCCAATTTTGGGTAGAAGCTGTAGTTTTTTGCTAATAGATGTCATGGAATTTAATGTTAAATGTTGGTATTTGCATAATGTTTCTCTCAAACCATTGACATCGGAATTAATCCTATCTCTGCAAGCTTTGATGAAATTTGGCATAATATGTGAATTATCTATATTGATTTTGCATGTGGTTAATGAATGTTTCTTTAAAAGGTGGTTATAGATGTGTAGTTATTATGCATACTGACATTGCCATGCAAAATTAATATGCTAAGTTGAGGAAGATACCACCAATTGGGAATGCACCATAACGTCCAACAAAGGAATCACTCCAAGTCAAAAGAAGGCCGACAACAGAAGATTTTTCATGTATCCAAATGTAACTTCCTTGTTGTAGTGGAATTTAATGTTCGAGCATACATGGGCATTACTGCTGTGCTGAGTTTGTGTCTGACTTGCATGTCTGATCGGATTCCATGCATGCATAACCGCCATCGCTCCACTTTCCTTGTTTTCCCTAATTGGCATCCTCCTAGTCATGGAGTTGACTTCCTTGTCTAGTTGTTAGCATAAATAATAATCTAATGCTCCTTCCTCCAGGGTTAAGATGTCATAGTAGAGGAAGAGGTTGCATGATTTGATATTGTACTCCAGTTTCAGTAATACATTACTCTTTTGTATGCATGATTTATAGTGAATAAAATATAGTTCTGAGTTTAAGCATCTAAGTTCTCTTTAGTTTTAGAGGATACTTATCCAAGGGGGCCTACTTGGTGAATAATCTATTTTCTTAGTTTAACATTAGTTTAGTATTAATTTCTATTTAGTACTTAGTTAGAAATCTAGCATCGACTATTCCTACAGCCACTAGAAGTCCATTATGTGTCTGTTCTTGTAACCAAAACAGACAGAGTAGTTTCCTATTTGTTGCTTAGATCTTTATTCCTATTATGCATTTCAACTTAGCATAGTCATTGATTGATATGTTCAACATTTTTTTCATTCCTTTTCAAACAATTTACTTCTAGTATTGTGTGTTTCTTAGCTATAGAATAGAAATGGCTACTTAAGCATTCCTAGTGCACATACTGTGTTGGACCATTTCAAGTTCACATCCCTGGGTTGAAAATTTAAATACACCTTCATGATGATTGAAGTAGCTATTTAGGCTAGATGTCCAATCTCTGAATCATGGCTGTATAGGCTGAGTTATTAGATCATTGTAGGAGGATGGAATTTTTGGCACCATTGTTGAGGATGTTGTCAAACTAGGGAGTCTTTTGGAGTGATTGTTAGTTTTTCTTGCTGTAATGTTTCTGGAAGTTGTTCTTAGTATATCCTCATTTAGGAAGTAATGACCCCGCCTTATTCATTACCAATTCTTTGTGTGAGCTGACTGATAGTGAGTAATACCACATGCATAGAGGAAGGAGAAGGGATGCTTATGGGAGATTCCTTCTTAACAATCCTAATCCATTCTAGCTAGTTGAATATCAGAATCTACTAGAAGAAGAAGAAGAAAGATCCACACCCCTTTGTTGATGCATATCCTAATCTGATTGGTTCTGAAGTCTCCTTTGAAGATCAAAATTAGCTTGAGAACCCCTTTGCTTTGGAACCACATCAAGCATGCATGGGTGATGCAAATGGGAACAAACCTAACCAACTAGCTTTTCCTTTCCCCAATGCCCATCAAAATGAAGTTGACAACATCAAGAATATCCCTGCTTCAGCACTCCCAAAGTTTTATGGACTTGTCACTGAAGATCCTGATACCTTTTTATTTGAGTTTGACATACTCTGTAGAAGTTATGATTATACTACTGATGCCCATAGGCTTAAGCTATTTCCTACCACTCTGAAAGAAGTTGCATTAAGATGGTTCAAGAGCCTAGGAAAAGATATTGTGGAAACTTGGGAAGACATGAAGACAAAATTCCTTGAGAAATACAAGGAATATTGCAGTGGCAATGAAATGAGAGGAGGTGACATTTTCAGGATGCAGCAAAAGGACGATGAGAGCCTAGAAGACTAAATTGCAAAGTTTCTGATTTGCCTACAAAAATATCCACACCATACACTTAATGAAGACTCACAAAAGTTTCTTTTTCTGAGAGGAATCAATGATAACTGCACTGATGCCTTGGATCTTATGGGAGGAGGAGATATCACCCAAGTTCCCTAGGATGATATCAAGAAAATATTCCAAAACTACTCTAGGGAAGCCTCAAAGAAAGGGAGAGCTTACCAACCTTCCATGGGTAAGTCAACTACTAGTGGAGTCTCAAGAATGATATTACTCATTTGTTGGTAGACTTCAAGCAAAATATTATAAATAATCTAGCTACTTAGCTAGATACACTTTAGGTCAAGAAGAAGCAAGAGGAGGTAGAGGCAATGTTGAAAAAGTATTGCCCCCACTGTAGACAAAAGAAGAGAGACTACAGATGTAAGATGATAGCTAACCTTGAAAGCAAGAAGGTTCCACCTGAGTTCAAGCCAATCCAGATTGAAGAAGACCAAGTCTACTATGTTGCACAAAGGAAGCCTTGGGCTCCAAGACAAGGTATGCCACCAGATCCACTATCCTATGCTGGGCCATATTTTAATTCCTATTCATATGGTAACCAATGGAAGCCCTCTTATCCATCTAGTTATGGAGGGTATCCACCATAGCCTTGGATAAACCCTCCAAATGCTTGGCTCAGTCATCAGAGTTCTCCACCCCAGTAGCAACAACCTCAGGGAAATTGACAGCAATTTCAAGGGCATTGGAAGCCACCTCCAGAAATTGGCAGTAAACAAATCAATGGAGAGGAGGAAAAAAATGGCCTTCTCAGACAACCAGTTACATGCAACCACCTTCTCAACCCCAAAAACTTGCTATAATGCCTCCACCTACTAATCCAAGCTCAAATGCACCTAAACCTACTCAACTACTAGCTCAACCCACACCCAACCCAAATAATAAACCACAACAACTTGTATACTCTGTTGATTCAAATCAATTCCCTACATATGTTGTGAGTGTAAGTGACATCCATTTGCATTCAAGAACTACTCTATCAACCCCTTCCAAGCCCATTATCACTGAGCTTCCTATGGAAGAAGAAGAGGAACCTCTGAATGATCCCATTCAGCCAAGTGTACCTAAAAATACTGAACCAATCCAAGTCAAGAAGATTGAGCAAGAACCACCATTTCCTCAGAGGTTGGAAGTTTCCAAGAAGAGGGAAGAAAAGGAGGATACCACTTTTGATATCTTGGATCAACTAAAGCATATATGTGTCTAGATACCTCTATTTCAGGCCATAAAGGATGTTCCAATCTACAACAAAACAATCAAAGAAGCATGCCTCAAGAAGCCAGGGAGGAAAAAGAAGGACCCAACTATAGTTTATGTGGTGGGATAGTTAGCTAACATAAAGTTGTAAAAAGTGACTATTCCCAAGTATAATGACCCACACAGTCCTATGGTAGTAGTTGTTATCAACGGGGTCCAAGTAAAGAATGCTCTGATTGATTTAGGGGCAACAATAAATGTAATGACCAAAGACATCTTACAACAACTAAACGTTGCAAGCATGTGATCTACTCCTACTGGCTTGCAATTTGTTGACAACTCTATTGTTAAGCCTGGTGGTGTAGTGGAGGATCTTGTGGTAGTTTTAAACTCATGAGAATAACCAATAGACTTTATGATTCTTTCTCCTAAATCTACACTAGGTGGGTATCCCATCATTCTTGGAAGACCTTGGTTGGAAATTGCAGATGCATACATTGGATGTAGTTCTAGTGACATGACCATTTTAGATGGGAGGAGCACTAAATTTTTTTTCTTTATCCACCTGCTTAGCCATCTCATGATGAAGATAATCTCGTTTGGCCACATGTTGGTGAAGAGGCCGAGGAAGTTAATTCTGTGGCACAACTTATGATGAGAGGAAGAAGTTCTTTCATGTAGCTCCAAGACAAAGATGAAGTATTGGCTAACATCATTCAGAACCATTGTGAAGTGGAGGAAGCATCATCTTCTCATTCTGCTACTCCAGTTAGGACACTTCTGCCTACTCTTCCTGCAACCACTGTTCTTGTAGACATTCTTCCTGCAGATGTTCTTCCTACAACCACTCTTCTTGCAACAACTATTCCTGCAGATAGACATCCTATAGCAATATGCATGTCACATACATTTTTTCCATATGAACTAAAGGTACCATGTGTTAATGAAGTAGCCATGATAGAGTTAACCACACAAGTACAGGTGTCTGAGGGAAAGTATCTAAATGTTAATAGTAAATTAAGTGGCGAACAACAATTGTTATTGGAAAACTTATTAAGCACCCATGAACATGCATTTGTGTGGGATTATCATGATATGAAGGGTTTGGATCCTAAACTTTGTACACATAGAATTTACATCAAAGATGATTGCACCCTAGTAAGACGACCACAAAGAAGAATCAACCCTGCATTGGGAGAAATTGTGAAAAGAGAATTGTAGAAATTACTAGATGCAGGATTTATCTACCCCATTTCAGATAGTCATTGGGTGTCTCCATTAGTAAATTTTGTTCCCAAGAAATGAGGGAAATGGCTAGTTTGTGTTGATTATAGAGAACTTAATTCACTTTCCTTTACCCTTCATTGATCAAGTTTTGGAAACACTTGTAGGAAAACAATATTTCTCTTTTCTATATGGATTTAGCAGCTACAACCACATCAAATTGCACCTGAGGACCAGGAGAAGACTACATTTACCTATCCATGGGGGACCTATGCCTATTTGGTGCTCCCATTTGGCTTATGCAATGCACCTACAACTTCTTAGAGGGAAATCATTAGCATATTTTCAAACATCTCTCATGATTGCATGGAAATTTATATGGATGGCTTTACCACTTGTGGTGCTAATTTTAATCAAGCATTGGAAAATCTTAAGAGAGTCCTACAGAGATGTGAAGATCAAAACTTGTCATTAAACAGTGAAAAGTGCTTCATGATGATGCAAGGTGTAGTTCTTGGCCACTACATCTCCCACAAAGGAATTCAAGTAGGTCTTGCAAAGATTGAGGTAATCACAAATCTACCCACACCTACAAAACAAAAGGATGTTAGAAGTTTCTTGGTCATGCAGGATATTATAGGCATTTCATCAAGGATTTCAACAATGTAGTAGGACCATTGTACACTCTTCTCACTAAAGATGCTGAATTTCAGTGGACTGAAGCTTGTGATAGGGCATTTTCTGACTTGAAGAAAACTTTGACTCATGCTCCTGTACTCAAAGGAATTAATTGGGAAATTCCTTTCCACATCCATACTGATGCATCAAATTATGCCATAGGGGCAGTCTTAGCTGTTGAAAATGCCATTTAATTTGTCAAAAAAAATTTACAAGGAGTTGAATTCAATTATACAGTGACAGAGAAAGAAATGCTGGAAGTAATCTATGCATCGAATAAATTTAGACATTACATAATAGGCTACCAAATCTTTGTGAACATTGATCATGCAACCATTAGATATCTCATGAATAAACCTTTGATCACAGGTAGACTGAAAAGATGGTTATTGTTGATGCAAGAGTTTGATATAACCATTGTGGATAAACTAGGGAAAACCAATGTTGTTGCAAATTTTCTTTCAAGGTTGACTACATCAGAGGACAATCAACCCATAGATGACTCTTTTCCTGATTAGCATCTATTCTCCCTCAGTATACAAAAACCCTAGTATGCTAACATAGCCAATTACTTGGTCATAGGTAGAGTTCCTTCTCACTTCTCTCCAAAAGAGAAAAGGACACTCATTGAAATTTCTTTTCCTTTCTCTTGGATTGTTGAATGTTTGTTTTATACTAGACTAGACCATGTCATGAGAAGATGGATGCGAGAAGATGAGACATATGACATTTTTCATGCATGTCACAATGAACCATGTGGAGGACACTTTGTAACCAAAAGGACAACAATTAAGATTTTGAACATAGGATATTACTGGCCAACATTCCACAAGGATGCAGGAAGGTACACCAGAAAATGTGATAAATGTCAAAGAATGGGAAAACCAACTAGATCTGATGAGATACAACTTTTCCCTCAGGTAGTAATCACTTTTTTTGACAAGTTGGGATCGGATTTTGTGGGACCCATTGACCCTCCATCAAATGGTAAGTCTTATATATTGGTATGCACTGATTATGTAACTAAATGGGTAGAAGTTAAGGCTATGAAACATGCAAGAGATAGCAAGGTTGCATAATTTATTTATGAAGATATTTTCACAAGATATGGAGTCCCAAGAAAAATAGTTACTGATCAAGGGGCACAATTCACATCAACCCTTGTTGCAACACTAGTTAATGAGTACAACATAAGGCACATGAAGTCTACTCCTTATCACCCCCAGGCTAATGGCCAAGTTGAGGTGACCAATAGAGAAATTGAAGCCATTCTGACTAAAACAATAGTTGTTCATAGAAAGGATTGGGCATTCAGATTAATAGAAGCTATTTGGGCCTATAGGAGAACCTGGAAAATAAATACAGGCTTCACCCCATTTGAGTTGTTGTATGGAAAGACAACTATGATGCCAATTGAATTTGAACATAAGACTCTTAGGACTGCAGTAAATTTTGGGATGGATATTTCTGAGGCACAAAGAGAGAGAATCATGTAGCTAAATGCTTTGGATGAGATAAGAAGAGCAGCCCTACAACATACAAAAATAGTGCAGAACTAGAGAATCAAATGGCATGAAAAATTTATCAAGGAAAAAAAATTCCAACCAGGAGATTGGGCCCTGCTCTATGACTCAAGATACTAGGACAATGTAGGAAAATTATAAACAAAGTGGCTAGGACCATATGAAGTTGGTGAGATCTTTCGTAATGGAGCTATTCAACTTACTACCATTGACCCTATCAGATTCAAATTACTTGTCAATGGTCATCGCCTTAGATTATATCACAAGCCAACTTCCAAAGAAGAGTTCCTGTAGCAATTCACCCAACATTCAACACCCGAGCTTCCTGTAGCCAAAGGAAATGGACCTAGTGTCCTTCCTTCTAGCGAATTAAGGTATGTAATTTTTATAATAAAGAATTTCACTTACGTGGAAGTCCATTTCTTTGTCATCCACCCATCCACCCATCCATCACCACCTTTCTCTCTCTTCCATCACTTCATTCCATCTCACCTCACTTCCACTTCATTAATTGCTCAATTTATTTCTCTACAAGGTGAGTGATACTTTCGACACGATCTTTACAACAAATCTTCCACACATTTAGGTATGTGTGCATTAATTGCTATCTTTAATTATCTTTTAAGTGCGTTCATTTAATCACTGTACGTTAGTATAGATGTTTGCATAAAATCCCATCATTCCTTGTCACATCACCACTCCCATCTCGCAAAGACGCTAGATTGGCTAGGGCCGAATTTATAGAGCTGAATGATCCTCCATTGAGCATAGATAAATAGGGTGCAAAGAGAATGTCTCTACCCGAGCCATGGAAGAAGATAACCATTTATGTGATCAAATACATGAATTTTAAGGGTCTCCTATCAAATTTGCATTCCATGCACTTCAAGCTTCTGAATCACATGAGGCACAAAAGGAAGATGAATGTGCCTAACGTGCTCTACAATCTTCTCTCAATCATGGTGACCAATACCTAAAAAGGAGATTGAGCGCAATTGAAGCTACTCTTGATGCTTCAACCTCTGGTGTTGGCTCTAGTGTGAATCCTCCTACAACAAAAGAAACCATAGAAATTAGTTCTTTTGAAACAGAGCACTCAAAAAAAGAAAGCTCTTCCTCCTCAAATTCTGATGATGATAGTCCACTTGGCACCCTGATGAAAACTAGGGCACAAAAGAGAGAAATGGAAATGAGAAAAGGAAAGGCCAGAAAGCAACCGACAGAAAGAAAAGTGCCAAGTTCTAAGAAGAGGAAGGTTGATACTGGTCATCTTGTAGCCAAAGAAAAATGTGAGAGTCCTCCTAGGAAATCAAGACCAGCTGGGCCTGCATTTGGTATGCCTCTGCAGGAAAGCCCTAAGCCAGGTGAGACATCACATGAGGACCCTAAAGCTCCAATGGGGTAGGAGAATGTCAAAGAAGAAGACATATGTAAGAGAGTAGTGAATATAACACTAGCTGATCTTGCTAACATTGTAGAGGAGTTTGAGGAAAATCAGGATTTCCTGTAGCATGACTAGGAAGTCTTGCAGTAATAGCCCGAACTAGAGCAGGAGTTCCTACAGCCACAACAAGAACAAGAATGAGAGTCCTTGCAACAAGAAGTGGGAGAAGAAACAATACCCCTACAACTAGAAATAATTGGACAAAATGAGACCATGTAGATAGGACCATATGAGGAGCCACCATCGACAAAAAGACTAGAAATAATTCATAATCCTCCTGATTTTATAGTACATGCAATGATTTTAAATTTATGGAAAGAAATGCAGAGGGAGGAAAAATTGAAAAATGAAAATGAAAAATAAAGAAGGAAATTCAAAAGAGGGATGAAGAAATTGAAGATAAGGATGCAGAAATTGCCACCCTGAAGTAGAGGGTGGATGATATGGCAGCTTTGGCACCACAAATTTTGGAATGTAGGACCCCTCCTAGGGTCTATGCTTTGCTCTTGAAAGAGAAATACCTCTCTTTTAAGTTGTCAAGGATTGCCTCAGGTTTGAATCCATCTATTGACACCCCTATTGAATTTTTCAATGCTTATAGGATTGCCTCCTCTAAAATAAAGAATTTTCTATGTGAATTTAATTTGCACAATTATGTTATAACTCAAGACCATGATTGGAATCTGTTGTTATATGTTGGGAATGTCCAATTAAGGGAATTTATGTCTTGGTTACAAAATGAGATTAGTTGGGGACAACAACATGGAGCTTATAAGCAATTAGAATATGATATCCCTCTACCTATTAGGGCCGAGTCAAGCAATCCAAGGGATATTTACAAAGAATGGCACAAAATGATTCACAGACCTAGTTATGGCAACAAGATTATGCCTTGGATTGAGGCAGTTTACAGTGAATATGAGGTAAAGACAACAACAAAGGAGGAAACTATGAGAAAATGTTTATAACAAAGATGGAATAGTCTAATTGATGAGCTAAAATAGGCTAAGCCTCATTCCATCTACAATTATGTTGCAACACTAAAAAGAATTGATAGGTACAATTAGATTGGGAGAATGAATAGATGATTTTGGCTTCCCCTAACTTTCTAGCCACCCATTGTCATGTGGTCCATGCCAAACTTTAGATTCTACCAGTGTGACATTGCTGCAGAAAAGTAGAGATGGAGAAAATTTCACAGATTAGGAGGATTCTATTTAGAATCTTGATTCACGCATTGCAGCCATTGATGTTGGACAACTATCAGTTGTAAATTTTAGAGCTTTGACCAAGTAGAAGAAAACTCTCCCCCTGCTGGAGGACCAACAAAACATTAGGTTGGGGGGAGTGATGAGCCTAGTTTTTGGTCCAATTTTGGGTAGAATCTATAGTTATTTGCTGATAGAGGTCATGGACTTTAATGTTAAATGTTGGTATTTGCATAATGTTTCTCTCAAACCATTAACATTGGACTTAAGCCTATCTTTGCAAGCTTTGATGACATTTGGCATAATATGTGAATTATCTATATTGATTTTGCATGTGGTTAATGAATGTTTCTTAAGGTGGTTATAGATGTGCAATTATTATGCATACTGACATTGCCATGCAAATTTAATATGCTAAGTTGAGGAAGACATCGCCAGTTGGGCATGCACCATAATGTCCAACAAAGGAATCACTCCAAGTCAAAAGAAGGATGACAACAGAAGATTCTTCATGCAGCTGAATGTAATCGCCTTGTTGTAGTGGACTTTAATGATTGAGCATGCACGAGCATTACTGTTGTGTTGAGTCTACGTCTGACTTGCATATTTGACCAGATTCAATGCATGCATAACCACCATCGCTCCACTTTCCTTGTTTTCCCTAATTGGCATCCTCCCAGTCGTGGAGTTGACTACCTTGTTTAGTTGTTAGCATAAATAATAATTTGATGCTCCTTCCTCTGGGGTTAAGATGTCATAGTAGAGGAAGAGGTTGCATGATTTGATATTGTACTATAGTTTTAGTAATACATTACTCTTTTGTATGCATGATTTATAGTGAATAAAATATAGTTTTGAGTTCAAGCATCTAAGTTCTCTTTAGTTTTAGAGGATACTTATCCAAGGGGCCCCACTTGGTGAGTAATATGTTTTCTTAGTTTATCATTAGTTTAGTATTACTTTCTGTTTAGTACTTAGTTAGAAATCTGGCATCGACTGTTCCTACAGTCACTAGAAGTCCATTCTATGTCTATTCCTACAACCAAAGCAGAAATAGTAGTTTCATGTTTGTTGCTTAGATCTTTATTCCTGTTATGCATTTCAGCTTAGCATAGTCATTGATTGATGTTCAACATTTGTTTCATTCCTTTTCAAGCAATTTACTTCCAGTATTGTGTGTTTCTTAGCTGCAAAATCGAAATGGATACTTAAGAGTTCCTAGTACACATACTGTGCTAGACCATTTCAAGTTCACATCCCTGGGTTGATAATTTAAATGCACCTTCATGATGATTGAAGCAGCTATTCAGGTTAGATGTCCAATCTCTGAATCATGGCTATAAGGGCTGAGTTATCAAATCATTGTAGGAGGCCAAAAGAAGCTACAAAAAAATGCAACGCCTAAATATTCCTAGACCATGGTAGGACTCTAAAACATGAAAAAATATTCATCCAACCAAATACATGAGATTAAATGAGGGATTCAATAGATAGTCATCATTTAAGGGATTTTTATGACTGTTCTGAGAATCTGTGAAAGCAGACTGGTGAAAAAATATCCTTCACACATGTACATTATGATATAAAAATTTGTGGGATTGTTATAGACATTAATACAAACTTTATTTCCAAATTTTAACCTTTTTCATTGGATAAAACAAAAGTTATGACATTTTCTATGTGACTGTAAACACTAGGATAGCTTTTAGGCAATTTTCACAAAAATGCTTGTAACTTATTCAAACATGGATAAAATTTAACCAAACCAAAACCAAATGAAAGGTAACTCAATTATATTTCTAACCATACCACATGTAGGTCATACAAATTTTTTACATATCCGTACCATGTGAAATAACAAGACTATTACATAAAAATGCACAGAAAACAAGAGTTTCATTTATCAAAACTTCAAATACACAATGTTTCATCATCATTTCATTATCCTTTCAAATTTGGAGGGTTCTGCCATATATATCCCATCCATTCCAATTTACTTTAACCAACTTTTGATTATTCTTTACATAAAACATCATTTTGTCACTTTTTGCCAAAGTTGCTTGACAACTTTTGAGCAACTATGACAACTTTTACATTTTTTGAAAAATTGACCCAAAACCTTCTAAAATGGAATGAAACGACCCTAAATAACTTATTACAACCTTATTAGACCCGATATCTCTTAATCAACCCAAAATGACGAAAATGGCAATATGCCTTATTTGATGCAACATTGACAACTTTTTGCATTTTTTTGACAAATGACACCAAACCTTGATCAATGACTCCAAATGACTTATGTTGGCCTAAAATGACCTTATTATTATTGAACAACAAAAAGACTAGCAAAAATCTAAACTTTTCCTCTTGGAGGCATATTAGGTCTTGAGGGTGCTCCTGCACCAAGTGTTGCTTTGATAAGCTTTTTTTTATGGTTGTGGTAGGGATAAAGATGTCGATGATATTGAGAAATTTGATAAAAAGAGGAAATAGGTTGTTACAAAGGTATTCAAGTTTGCAAAGGTGGTCTGGTTTTTCTTTGCATTTATTTTGCGTTGAAGATCTGCCTATGTGGTTTGGATATTTTTGTTAGAGGTGTTCAAAGTTTCTATATCTAGAATTTGGGCTTCTGGATTGATGTGTAGAAGAAGTTATGTTCACCAGTATGTGCACTGGCTTCGTAGTGTTGCTTACAGAGGTGTCTAGAAGAAATGTATTTTCTCCATGTTTCTCAATAGTTGGTATTCAGGATTTACAATTCTGAAGGTATGTTGATGGTGTTGGTGTCAAGAGGATTCATGGTTTGGTGCTCCAGAAGATGGATTTTAGAGTTGCAATGTTTGGAAGTGTAGTTTGAGTGTATTGGGAACATGTACATTTTGAAGGTTTGAATTATTACAAAGGAGTTTGATGGATTTCAAGATGATAGAGGAATATTCTAGATAGTGACGAAGCATGGTGTGTGGTTTGCAAGTCATCCTTAGATTTGATGATGCATGCACTTCCAAGTTTAAAGGTGTTTGCATGAGTAATAGTCGACTAGGTGTTTACACTACATTTGAAGATGCTTAAGTATTAATGAAGGAATATGTTTGATGGCACAAACTATTCATTCTAGAAAGTGAAGATGGAAGACTATTTGGTTTACCGTGGATTTGATGTCGCTAAGGAAGTGGAAACTGTATATAACATACCTACAAATAGACCAAGAACATGTGATGAGATCAAGGCCTACAAAAAAAATGGTCTCAAGGAAGGGTTTGTTCTTTTCAGTAGCCTTACAAATTCTGAATTATTGAAAGTGATGGATTTGAAAATTGCTAAAGAAGTTTGGGATAAGCTAGAAAGTATTTATGAAGGAGACGATGAGGTTAAACATGCTAAGATGCAGAATCTAAAGACACAATTTGAGACTTTGTGAAAAGGTGAAGATGAAACAGTTATAAGTTACATATAGAGGGTTGATGAACTTGTCAATGCAATGAGAGGTATTGGTGAAAAATTCAAAGAATCTAAAGTGGTAAAGAAAATTCTTAGAACTCTTCCTGATTCTTATGGTGAAAAGGTTTCCGATATTGAAGAAGTTGCAAATTTTAATACTTACACTAGAGATCAGTTGTATGGAACACTAACTACATTTGAAATGAGAAAAAATGGTCTAAACAAAGATGCAAAAGTGGAGATTACTTTCAAGGATGGAAAATAAGAAAAAGTTGAAGACTCGGATGGAGATGATCTTGATGATATGGAAGCTAACTTTGTAAGAAGGATGAAAAAGGGCACTAGTAAGTACAAAGGTAAATTACCTTTCAAATGTTTCAGTTGTAGAAACATAGGTCACTATGCTTCAAGATGTCCAAATAGAGTTGTGAACCATAAGAACAAGGAAAACAAAGGAGACATGATCAAGAAAAGATATTATGTTAGAGAAGATGGTATTTCTGATAATGAATCTAATTATGGAGATGTTGATGATAATGAATGTTTGTTCTTGGCTTTAAAATATGAATATGGTTCTGCTAACTTTGAAAATTGTGTGAAGGAAAGTGTTCCAGAGAAAAAGGATAAGATTGGAGGTATTTTGGTATTTGATTTTCATGTTAGATAGGATAAGAACTATTGGGTTATTGATAGCAGTTGTTAAAATCATATGACCAAAGACAAGAGTAAGTTTGTTAAACTTGAAAAATATGATGGAGGACTTGTTAAATTTGGAGATGATTTAGGTGCTAAGATTTGTGAAATAGGTTCAATCAATTTTGATGGAAAGCATAATATTGAAGATGTTTACTATGTTAAAGGTTTAAGACATAACCTCTTGAGTGTTGGAAAAATGTGTAAAAAAGGATACAATCTTATGTTTTAGGATGATGGATGTGAAAGCAGAAAATGGCCTAGAACTGTGATTGCTTCTGGAAAGAGCACAAATGGAAATATCTATCAACTCAAGGGTGTTGATGGTCACTATTTTATGACTAAGATTAATGATGGATATGGTAGAGGAGAATGTGTCACATCAATTTTGATAACTTGGTTCTAGAATCAGTTCAGTTCAAGTAGTGAGATATCTGTTGAAGATTCCAAAACCTATAAATGTTGTTTGCAGAGATTGTCAATTTGGAAAAAAAACTAGAATTAGTTTCAAGGGAAAATAATAATCTTCTATTCAATTGTTGGAATTGTTGCATACAAAATTTTGTAGTCCTACAAGAGTGAGAATTCTTCAAGGTGGTAGGTATTTCATGCTTTTGATTGATGATTACTCTAGAATGACATGGGTTACTTTTCTTCAAGAAAAACATGAATCCCTAGATAGATTTAAAGAATTTCAAGTTATGGCTGAGAATGAAATGGATTTAAAGATCAAATGTTTGAGGTTGGACAAAAGTGGAGAGTTCACATCCAATGAATTTGACATGTTTTGTGAGAATCATGGCATAAAAAGGAACTTGTCTTCCCCTAGGACTCCTCAGAAAATGGAGTGGTTGAAAGGAAAAATAGGACTGTTTAAGAAGCTGCAAGGACTATGATGAAATAAGCTAACATACCAAAAGTCTACTAGAGAGAAGCAATTCATATTATTGTTTACATACTTAACAGAGTTCAAGAAAGAGCCAACAACACATTTAGGAATATAAATATTCCTTCTAGAAGCCTTACCCAAGGCTTCACATCATTCTAGGTAGTTAGTTAGTTGTCACATGTTGCTAGATCGTGGCATATGTCAACATCATATAGCATAATACATCTCACTCTTTCCTATTTAAGCAAGACATTTGTACATTGTAACATATCAATTTCACAATAGAATCTCAATTTGAATTCCTAAGTTGCAACACTTTCGTGTGGGTGAATTTTTCTTGGCAAAGATCCTTTGGAGGCTGCAACTTCATAGGATGATTACGCATCCATAATTTCAACAAAATATTCCCTATGAGTTGTGGTACAAAAGGATTCCTACTGTCAATTACTTGAGATTTTTTGGAAGCAAATGCTATATCAAAAGAGATGATGAAAACTTAGGAAAGTTTGATGCAAGATCTGATGTAGGTATCTTCCTTGGATGTTCTACTAAAAGAAAAGCTTACAAATGTTACAATAAAAGATCGAGAAGGATTGTTGAAAGTGAAAATGTCAAGGTTGATGAAGAATTGAGGAATTTAGTGGTGATAGATGGATACAAATAAGATGAACCTTCTTGCAAAGAAGAAGAAGATTGAAGAAGCTAAAGAAAAAGAAGTGAAAAATGAAGAGAAGAAGCTCCAGAAAGACCCCTAAGACCCCTAAGTATGTGCAAAGAAATCATTCAAAAAAATAGATCATTGGAGTGAAAAGCAAAGGTGTGTTGACAAGAAGAAGAGTTGCTAATGAAAAAATAAATCTATGTTTACTTTCTAAAGTTGAACCTAAAATAGTGAGTGAGGCATGTAAAGATGAACATTAGATGAAGGAAATGGAAGAAGAACTTATGCAGATTGAGAAGAATTAAACTTGGGAACTTGTTCCTAGACTAGAAAAAAAAACATCATTGGTACTAAGTGGGTATTTAGAAAAAAGCTAAATGAGAATGGAGAAGTGGTAAGAAACAAGGCAAAACTTGTGTGCAAGGGCTATGCACAAGTTGAAGGAATATACTTTGAGGAGACATTTTCTTCAGTGGCTAGAATAGATGCAATCAAGATGTTTCTAGCATTTGCAACACATAAGAACTTTAAATTTTATCAGATGGATGTGAAGTTTTCTTTCTTGAATGGAGAGCTAGAAGAAGAAGTTTACATGGAACAACCAGAATGATTTTAGTTGTTAGATAAACCTAACATGGTCTATAGATTGAAGAATAAACTATATGGATTGAAGCAAGCTCCTAGAGCTTGGTATGCAAGGTTGGATAGATATTTGACACAAGGATTCAATAAAGGCACCACAGACAATAATCTTTACTTTAAGGTTGAGAAAGATTGAATCTTGATAGTGGTTGTGTATGTTGATGAAATAATTTTTGGAGGAAATGAAGCTATGTGCAGGAAATTTGTAGAATATATGTAAAAAGTTTTTGAGATGTCTAACTTTGGGAAGATGAATTTATTCCTTGGGCTACAAATCAATCAAATAGATAAAGACATATTCATTTCACAATCAAAGTATGTTAAATAAAATGTTGAAGAAGTTTGGAATGGAAGACTCCAAACTGGTATGTCCTCCTATGGTTATTGGTTGCAAACTGAGTAAGGATGATGAATCCTCTAAGGCTGATTAGAGCAAGTATAGATCTATGATTGGTGTACTGCTATATCTAACTGCTACTAGACCAAATATCATGTATGCAATTTGTCTTGTGGATAGATTTCAAGGAGATCCTAAAGAGACACATGTTGCAGCAGTGAAGAGGATATTTAGATATTTGAAGGGCACTCCAGATTATGGCCTGTGGTATACTAAGGATACTAATTTCACATTGAGTGCTTACACAAATGTTGATTAGGTTGGTTGTGTGGATGATAGGAAAATTACAAGTAGTGGTGCATTCTTTCTTGGATGTAGATGGGTATCATGGCTAAGTAAGAAAAAATATTTTGTTTCTTTATCTACTATGGAGGTTGAGTATATCATAGTAGCATCTTGTTGCACACAAGTATTGTGGATGAGGCAACCTTTGAAGGATATTAGAGTGGTGTATGATGAGCCTATTTCTATATTTTGTGATAATACAAGTGCAATCAATATTTCAAAGAACCATGTGATGCATTCAAGGACAAATCATATTTCAATCAGATATTAATTTCTAAAAGAGAAGGTTGTGGAGAATGAAGTGAAGCATGAATATGTACCTACAAAGGATCAAATTGCTAAAATATTTACTAAAGCTCTTCCTAAGGATACTTTTGAGTATCTCTGAGAGAATTTGGGGCTTATTGCCCCTCCTTTCTTGAATTAGATGCATATGGAGATGCATAAGTCCAATGGATATATGGATTCATTATTTTTTTGGATTGATGTTGGTGGCTACCTCTCAAGGGGAGTAGGTAGTGACATTGTTGCAGTGAGTGGTTGCTGATTTGGTTGGTGTATACTTCTAAGGAGGAGTATTCAGAGTAGTAATAAGTATCTTGGTTTAATGTTAAAGGGTGAGAACAATGCTAAATATTTTATCCTTTTTCTATTGATGTTAAAAGGGGAGAAAGAGGGTCATGTGAAAAAGTTTGTTTATATAGAGGGAGAGAGAAATGCCATGTGAAAAAGAAAAAGGTTGAAAGGGGGGAGATAGTAGAGAGATAATCTTGTAAGGAATTTTGTGTATGTTGTCTTTGATGGTTTTTCACATCTTGTGTTTCCATCAATGACAAAGGGGGAGATTGTTGCAAGTATGAAGGTGTTTTCATTGATGTCAACAAGCTTGTGTTGTCATTGGTGATAGTTGTGTAGTGGTTGAGAGAGATTGTTGCTTTAATTAGTTGCATTATATTATCATCAATTAAGTTGTTGATGTTAGCCTTTGGTGTTGCTTTGATTAGTTGCATTATATTGTCATCAATTAAGTTGTTAATGTTAACCTCTAGTGTTTCTTTGATAAGCTTTTGTTTATGGTTTTGGTAGTGATAAAGATGCCAAGGATATTGAGAAAATTGATAAAAAAAAGGAAATAGCGCATTGTAGAGGTATTCTAGTTTGTAGAGGTGGTCTGGTTTTGATTCACATTTCTTCAAGGTTGAAGATCTGCTTGTGTGGTTTGGATATGTTTGTTAGAGGTGTTTAGAGTTTCTATATTTATAATTTTGGTTTTTGGATCGATGTGTAGAAGAATTTATGTTCACCAACATGTGACTTGTATTCACAGTGTTTCTTATAGAGGTGTCTGGGAGAAATGTATTTGCTTCGCATTTCTCAGCAGTTGTTCTTCAAGACTTACAATTTTTAAGGTATGTTTAAATGGTGTTGATCTCTTACCTACATCAAGAGAATTCATGGTCTGGTGCTCTAAAAGATGGATTTTAGAGTTGTAGTGTTTGGTAGTGTAGTTTGAGTTTAATAGGCATGTCCATTCTGAAGGTGTGAATTTTTGAGAAGGATTTTTATGGATTTCATCATGATAGAGGAATATTATAGATAGTGGTGAAGCATGGTGTGTGGTTCGCAAGTCATCCTTGGATTTGAGGATGTGTGTACTTCAAATTTTAATGGTGTTTGCATGGGTAACGACTGACCTAGTGTTTACACTACATTTGAAGATGTTTAAGTATTAATGAAGGCATAGCGAGGCATGTGAGTGTTGATTTGGGTCCTAATTAAATTTTGTATTTGTCCACTTTCATTCCTATTCACCATGGGAATGCTTAGTGCTGACCTATTTTGAATTTATAAAAGGTGAGCATAGCCAACTTAAAGATGTTTTTCAAATTGAGGATTGTATAAATGCAAGGAGAGTTGATGTGAGATGTGGTGTGGAATAAAATTGAGTGTTGTGATGCAAAATTAAGTGCAGAAGTGCAAGCTATAATGAAATATTGTTGAATGCAATGAGCTGAGGTATCTTGATCTCTTGAAGGTTGTGAGTGTTGTTGGAGCTATTGTGGTGGATTCTCTATTGCATTGAGATTGTGTTCTCTATGTAACATTCTATCTTCTATCTTCTTTCTATTCCAAAGGTGAGCTTGGGTTGTGAGCCTTTTTGGACAGTGTGGACCCTATTCTGGAACTGAGCCTCCTTGTATTATTTTTTCAATTACTTATATTGTGAGCTAATCCTCATCATGGTTTTTCCCTTCTAGGGTTTTCCACGTAAATCTAGTGTTCTCTTGTGTATGGTGTTGGTTGTTTTAGTTTTTCTTATTTTCTTTTCAAGTTTAAACATTATAATAGATTAAGGGTTTAATGAATTCTTATGGATCTGATTACTATTAAGGGTTTTGATGTTTTAATTTGGTAGAATTGATTCACCCCTCCCATCTCAGTTGTCTTGCTCATTCAAAATAATTTCCCCCATTTAATTTTAATGAACCCGACTTTGTACATCAAAAAATTATGAAATTGGACTTCATTCAAACCCTAGATATAGGATTTACAATAGTTGTCATTTCATTGCATTATTATTGGTGTGTCTCTTTTTGGTTTTGGTTTTTCTTTCCCTTTGCGAGTTTGTTTTATTTTGTCTCCTCTTCTCCATCACTCAACTTTGTTTCCTAATAAATTAGACACTAGCCCCTTGGAAGGTATTACTAGGTTCTTGGCTACATCCTTGTAGTCTTTGTCCCCAGATAGAGCCACTATTGCTCTGGCTTTGTCCACAACCCTCAAACCCTTGTGTTTCTTGAAACTTTTCTTAAGTATAAGCTTTGTCAAGCTTTCCTCAAGTTTCATGAACCTCAATGATTTCCAATAAGGTTATTATAACCCCTCTTTATACCAACACCCCTTTCAAGCCTTTGATTTTATTATTCATTTTGTGTTGTGGATCATAAGTGAAGTTGGCATAAACTCCCCAAATGTTGATATCTTGGGAAAAAATTCTAAGTCTAAATACTTGTCGGTTTGTACTGAAGTTTCTATAACTTCTTAGAAGTCCACTTGTGAATGAAAGTTAAGTATGAAAAGTGAAATTTTATGTGTTGTCAAGAATCTCGAGGAGTTTGGTAACCATTTTTAGTCTCTGGTAGGGTTTCGTGAACCTTTTCAAATGCTAATTATATTTGTGCTTTATTTAAAAGAAGCGTAGGCAGGAAAGAACAAAATTATTGTAAGTGTGGCAAAGTTTGATGACTTTTCTAGAATCTTCTTTAACAAGAGATAACAAGGGGGATGTTTTACAAGCATAAACATAAAGACTTAAATGTTTAAAAAAGTAAAAAGAACAAAAATCATCACCAAATATAGAAATAAATTAAAAGGGAAGGGCTCAGACATAAAGAAGAATACAATATCGAGATATAAAATTTTATATTATATTCATATATATGTATACAGTATTAAAAAATGGTGTTCATATTCGAAACAAGAAGGTATCAAAATATTTATTTCAAACATAGAAGACAAACATGAGAATGAGTATCCCCTCCACTACCTCTTGTAGGTGTTTAATTTGGGCTAGTGAAAACAGGTTCTCATGAGATTGCAAAAAGTAGGAAAACAAACCCATATCATTCTGCCCTAGCCCTATGCAAAGAAGAGCCACTTCCTCCTCTGTAACATCATGTTGAATTGCATTAATAATATAAATAGTGTCTCCTACAAGGTTGGTTCTAGGAAACCTACTCAACTCTCTAATGGCTACTTGCACCAGGTATTTGTTGTGCAATTTTCACACACACGCCCCACCAGAGGCGGGGACCCTCTTTTTTCTTTTGCATCCCTGCCTCTTGGCTTGGTCAAATTTTGGTTTTGCTATTCTTGGGAGGTTATTTTGATATTAAGTCTAGACTAGGTTTGATGAGGAGGCTCTAGGGGAAATTTGTCTATCTTGGAATTTGAAAATGGGGATTTTGAAGTGAATTTTCAATGTTATATGTAAATATTTTTTGCATCTGTGGATAGAGGACAAAAAAATAGGTAGGGTTGCTTTTTGAACTTTTTGAAAATTTCTTGTAGAAAAAAAGTTATGAGGTTTAGGGGATTTTGACTCTGTAGGAAATCTGGGAAAATCCACTCCCTCAGGGTTTTCCCGAAAATTCCTTGACCCCCTCAAAATCCCGAGACCCTTGAAAATCCTGAAATTCCTTAAAAACCCGAAAATTTCCAAAAGTGGAAAAAAATCAATTTTTTTTTTCCGAGAATGGAATTTTTTCAAAAAATGATTTTTTTGAAATTGAATTTTGGTTCAAATGCATTTTTTTTCAAAAATGGAAATTTTTTCCTTGAAATTTTAAAATGTTCCCGAAAATGAAATTCTTGAGATGGATAGAGAAATTTCGAAAATAAAAGTTTTCAAAAATGGAAAAAATTATGAAAATGAAAAGTTCCCATTAAAAAATGTAAGTTTTTCTATAAGGCCAAAATTTAATTCAAGTTTAATTTGGATTGGATTTTTTTTAACATGTGAGCTACTAGTGATGAAATCTATTTTTTTTCAGGATTAAATAAATATTAAAAGGGGAACTTGCATATGGATTCTTGCCAAAAGGGAAATATGGAAGAGTTCAATTCAAATTTTAAAAGCGGGGCCTACATATGAATCCATGCCCAACTATCTACAACTGGAAGGAGTTTCTAGAAGACATGTGAAGCTAATTTCATCATCCAAATATAATTTTCATTAATGACAGGCTGGCATAATATTGTTTTCTCATTGTTCCATGATGTAACTGCTTTTATACAATTGGATGATGATGTACCATGAGCTCCCAAATTAAATGTAACAACTTGATGCTTCTAGAAGTGCAATTACAACCATTGGATGAATTAAATCCTGGCCATTGACTCAAAATGTAATTTTCTATAAAAGGCCAGCGCCTTCTCATTTGTAAGGGGGGTAAGTCTAGGTTAGAAGAGCCGATTAGAAGCCAAAATTGGCTAAGTTAGGAGTTAGATTCTGCAAGATAGTAGCTATAGGAGAGAGGAGAGACTGGAAATTGTTATGTAATGCTAGAGAAGTTAATGCAATTGGATTGTTGATTTGGCAAGCTTTGTGTTACACTTTGACAGTTTATGGTTTCTTGTTCTCAATTCTCAATGTTAGATGTTAGATTTCAGTTCTTTTGCAATAATGGTAAAATGTTAATGATGTTGATCGATCTTCGGTCCATACTTTTAGCAATTTTCTGATTGTAAATTGCTGTGTAAAGTTAGTCTAGGCCTTATTTTGTGCTAAGTTCAACTGTGGATGCTTGTTTACATTGCGCCAGTTATTGGGTATGTGAATGAATGTTCAAAGTCTAAAAATATTCAGTTTCTTTAGAAGATTGCATCGTTTCTGTGGAGTTGTAGGCTTGTCCTTGATCAAACAGAGATTGGTTTCATTGGGGATAAGTCCATTTGCAACATTCATCATTGTTGTGATTGATCTTAGGTCTTAGTCTTAGAAATCTCTCTTAACCCTTATCTCTTGTGTTGTTTATTTTGAATCTAGGTTAGTTTTAGGATTAAAAGCATCACAGTATTGTTGCATTTGATGAAAGTACGCTTCCAACATTGTTCATTTGTAAGGCCCCTTGTGATTACCAACATTTTTACATTTATCACTGAGTTGTTTGTGCATTGTCAAGACCTGGCATTAGAGACCTTCGGGTTATCTCTTGAGGCTTGCTGATAGGGATTTACCTTTCAAGTGAGATAGGATATTATATTCTGTCTAAGTTGTTGCTATGCAAAAAACATCATCAATAGTATTTAGGTTAGAATAAATGCTCTGTCGCCCGTATTCCCCAAGCACATTTCCTTGAAGTATGAACCACATTGTATATGAATCATTCAAGGAGCTCTACATTGTGAACATGGGAACGACTCAGAAGCTTCTCTCCAATGATCTTTCATAGATCACCTCTTCCACATCACTCTATACTATGAGTACTTCTCTTAGCTGGTTTGTCATTAGCCTATAGAAATGACTACACTCTACATCCTCAATCACAACAAAGTCACTATGGGAAGAAGCGTCACTCTCAGTACTCTCCATCTCTGGGAATATGATTTGAATTGTGAGAATGAAGGTCATTTTCACTAAATTTATAGAAATTAATTGGCATAGTTGAGCGGAGATTTCTTTGGGAATGGGTGAGCACAAGGACAGTGAGGTGGCTAGAAGATTAAATAATGATGTGAAAAGATTTGTTATCAACCTTATCTTTGATTTTTAAAATTTCAAGTATCCCCCTCATCTAGATGGTTCACATGAATTAAATTATGAATCTATATTTAATTTAATTTAATTTAGGCTTTAGAAATTGCACAGTTTGCAATTATGGTAGGCCATGAGGAATGATTGTGGACAAGAAATGTTTTGGCTAACTGTCAAAATGTTATCGAAGAGGTAGTGTAATGATGATTATTCCTAATCATTAATATTCTTTATTTATTAGCTTCTCTTAGTGGGGTATTAGTTGGCAAGAAACCACCGCTTGACCTAATGACCACTACTTTAACTACCAAGATCCAAGATTGGGGTTCTTCTATAAAACTTAATTCAAATGACTCACCATTTGGGTTTGGATTTCTTTGATGTGCACTATGATGTAACAAGGGAAAAGGGAACAATTTTGGAATTGTGTTTGTAATTGTAGATTATTCTGAATCTTTGAATTTGGAAGTATGGATATGGTGTTTTATTGAATAAGTCTTTCATCCCTATAAGAAATAACTTAGATTTATTCTTTGTGTGGGATGATTTCTTGACATTATATCCATTTATTTGTGATTAGGTCAATTCATTATCATTATATTCATTTGTTGTTATTTTCCAAAGTCTCTGTGCTTAGGTGTTAATAGTTTATTTAGTTTCATCATGCTAATTCCATATTTGTGGGTTGGTGTTTGTTTTCCTTTCACTGTGTTCTAGTTAAAAGAAAACGTTATATAATATAGTAATAAACATGAGGGAGTTTACATCAATAATAATTCAGAGGAAAATCACAAATGAAATTGTGATATTTTTAGAGCTGTTGGCAATATTGGCCTTTATAAATAGGGCTATGGAGTTGTTATTTCAATATTTTAATAAAGGAAAGTTCATTTGTTAACAAATAAAAAACAAGACAACCATAATATCAAGTAAAAACTCCTCTCATCTTCAATTTTGGGACAAGAACCATACTAGGGTGAAATATATCCATTTTCATTGAATTTTATACCAGTCTATACATGAATAGAAGCACAAAATTTAAGTGGTAACAAAAAGCTCTAAATGGTTGCCTCAATTCTATCACGTAGAATGGAAACATAGTAAGTTGTTAGCTCATATAGTTCATCCATACCTCAAACCAGGGTATATGATCCAACATAGGGTATCCATCAACATATAAACCCAAAAGAAATCAGTCAAGTTCTTGTATACCACTATCCTATAGACAAAAATATCAAAGGTAACAACATACAGACATTTTACAATAACCTCTAAAGCATCACAACATTGTAGTAAAGTGTAATGAGTTAGAGAGAGGGGCCCCTCGAGTAAACCCACAAAAGTGGTTTACAATTCCAATGAGGAAGGAAAAGTTGCAAAAAATGACCCCATGCAAAAAAATTGGTTTTTGGGGGTTTGAACGAACATTTGGTTCAAGCGAACCAGAAGGGGGTTCGCTAGAACCCTGGTCTGAGTGAACCCATTAAATGCAGGATCCCACCATTCCTAAAAAGAAAAAAAGAAAGAAAACCTTTGTGGAAAGGGGGTTCACTCGAACCCCCCCTAGTTAGCCCGAACCCCCCTTTTCCCACCTTCTCACCCTCTAGCACCAAAAAACTCTAGAACTTTTCCCTTCGAAGCTTGGGTTGAGGATGAAAATGGAGGAGAATTCACAGACCCAACTGGATGACAGTAGTCCTCAGAATGAGCTATCCAACAAATATAATTTTAATATCTTTTGGTTTTATTATGTATTTATGTAATATAGGGGGATTTTCTACTCATGAGTTCTCTTCACTCAGAGAATGTCACAGGGCGAACTTCCCTATACTACCTCAATGGAACAGTGTGAAAGTTTCAAAATCTAAAAGAGTAGGTCACAAAGATTTTCTAGACAAACTATCAAGCTCTCAGCCAAAGGACGTCAGCATAGAATTTGGACGACAACGTGGCGCACTAGTGTCCCAGAGTCGTGCTGGCATCTTGTAGGGAACAAAAAGCGAGAATGTCTCAAAAAATGGCTAAGTGACCACTTCTACTCTGAATGCTAAAAACCATATAATACAAGAGAATAATAGAAAGTGATGGAACTGAGATAAAGTAAAGAATAAAGAAGATAAGGAGGAGAAAGGAAATACTTATGACTGTGCACATGATGAAGCTTCTAGCTTGTGAGTGTCTTCAATACCTACAAACAAGAGGAAGAGAGAAATTGTTGGGTGGCTATATAGAGGCCTACCTCAGTTAGACCCTGTTTTGGTGTTCCCACCTCCATGGACAACTAGATAGATAGAGAGAAAAGTAAAAATGAAGTAAATAACACTTAAATCACTACAAAATAGTGTTATGCTACTCAACGAAGTAATAGAGGAGAGGAATGAAAGCTTAACACCTCCACCAAGAGCACTCAAGGATAATGGGGGAGAAAATGAGAGGAACTCGAGCCTCTACTACAATGGTGTTTTTTTCCACACTTGCTCTATTGAAGTGGTGGAGTGTTGATGTTGCTGCTATGAAGTGTAAAGTGTTTGGAGAGCTAAGAGAGGGCTCAAAGAGAGCTAGATAGTGCTGGAGAGTGAAACCAATGCTTGGGAGAGGATGTGAAGAGATCTAAAGATATATGAGAAGATCCCAATGCTTGTTCAAGGAGTGAATATGAAGAAAAGATGAAGAGAAATGACCATATTCGAGTCAGTCAGCCAAGGAGGGCATTACAAATTGACCCCTAATGGGAAGTGTAATGCCTCTGTGGGCTCCAAATGTAGGGATTTATCAGAGACATAAGCATGCCACACAGATGTCTGTGTGTCGCACGGGCGTCCCTAATAGAAATGCCTCCACCGACGCTCAAAATAGGTGCCAAGTGTGATGCAAGCGGTGGTCTTAGGTGGAATTAAGCCTCTGAACTTGGTTTTCTAAGATGTATAAAGGAAAAAAGGGGATTTGCACATGGGGTGCAAATTCACTCTTATACATTTTTCCCCCACTTTAGTGAGCATGAATACTAATGAGTGCTCGGTAAAGTAGATCAAGAAAGAATAAGGTTAGAAATGTATACCTGAACCATTGAGGAAGCAAATAATACATTAGACAAGAAGAACTTGCAACAAATAGCAACATTAGGGAATAAAAAGATAAAGGATTCGAGTCAGAAAAGTAAAGAGACCTCGATGTAAAAGGTTGTCTTAGTACTATGCGTCATCCCCAAATTACATAGAAGAACTTTAAGATGAAGAAAGGAAAGGAATATACTCATGATGAAGAAGATGCAAATCTTCAATCTGATATATACAAGAGAGAAGATAGAGATAGCAATGAACAAAGCGCATGATGAAAAAAAAACCCGCTTAGGAGTAGAACCCGCATCACAGAGTAAAAAGTGACAAAAGCAATCCCTGCTCAAGGAGGAAAACTTGTATCACCAAGGATAGGTGGTAAAAGAAATCCTCGCTCAAGGAGGAAACACGTATCACCCAAGTAAAAGTGCATGGTGAAAGAAAAAATCGCTTTGGAGTAGAACCCGCACCACAAAAGAGGTGATAAAAGTAAACCCCACTCGAGGAGGAGAACCTGTATCACCCAATGCAAAGGATCTCTACAGGTTCTCAATCCTGCAGAGAGGTATCCCCCAAGATCTCTCACATGGAGGAAACTAAAGGCAAGCACCCCACAGGTTCTCGGTCCTACAGGGGAGTGACTTCCAAGATGTCTCACATGGAGGAAGCTTAAAGGAAGTTACCTACAAGTTCTCGGGCCTATAGGGAGGTATCCCCCAAGATATCTCTCATGAAGGAAAATGAGACAAAGTGCCTTATAGACCCATAGATCTGCAATGAAGGTATCCTCCAAGAACTCTCACATGAAGGAAACCCCAAGAAAGTGCCCTACAGACCCGCAGACCTATAGGGGAGCCACCCCCAAGATCTTTCACATGGAGGAAGCTCAAAGGAAGGCCATACAAGCTCTCAGACCTATAGGGAGGTATCCCCCAAGATCTCTCACATGGAGGAAACCAAAGGAAGCGGACTCCATAGAGTCGAAAAGCGGCTTCACAGGCGTACCTATAAAGAAACATGTTTACCTACAGATAGAACATGTCAGAAAGCAACCATGTAGGCAAGTAAGCGGATATTCATGCAGACCGTCAATAAATTGGAAAGCTTTCAAAGGGGTCCCTCGGGAACCCGACATGAAAAAAGAGGGGTCCACACAAGGGACAATTTTTTTGAAAAGAGAGGTCTAGTTAGGCTTCCCCCAAGCTAGACTCAAAGACATGAAATAGGTCTAGTTGGGTTGCCCCCGAGCTAAACTCCAATGAATTCATTTGAGAGAAAAGTTTTTAAAGAGGTCCCTCGGGAACTGTTCAAGAGAGAAAATGGGTCCACTCAAGGGACACTTCAATTGAAAGAGAGAGCGAAGAGAGGGGCCCTTGAAAAGGGAACACATCTCCGAAATGAGTTATCACTACCCCCAACATACAGGGGAGGAGAACCATGCAAAATACTTAGGACAGGATAGAGGTAAACCTCGATATCACTTGTCAAGCAAAGAAAAGAAAGGTGCATCAATCAAACAAGAGTTTGATGGCACCTGAATCAAGAAGTTGTATTTTATCCTTCAAGGCCTTACATTCACTAGTGGAATGGCTAGGCACTCGATGGTGTGCACAAAAAGAATGTTTTTCTTTATCATGTTTATGAATTTTATTATGTGTAGGAGAAGGAAGAGTGATTAGGTGGGATTTTAGAAGCTGCAACAAAATATGCTCTTGCTCATATAAAGAATGAGGAGCAGGAAGTAACCCTTTCTCTTGTGGAGAAAGGATTGACTTCTCATAAGAAGAAGAGGAAGGAATGAAGATAGAAGAAAAATGAGGAGGATCTCCATAGAGAGTGTTATTCTAGCAAGGGGGATCACACTCTTCTACGGGATCACCATCATCCTTCCTGACATGACTACCAACACTAACCTACTTAACATAAGTGTGATCGTCTTCCTTAGAAGGAGGATCAACACCAAAAACATTACAATTTTCATCCACCTTATCCCACGATGCAAAAGAATGACCATCTTCGATAGCGGGTGTGGATGATGTTGTAGGAAGGTCTAAGTAAATTGGGTTGAATTTACATTCTTGAATGAAGGAATCTGTAAATTCTAAAGAACCCCAATCATCACCAAGACATGCATTCTTTTGAGAAGAGGTAGAAGGAGCACACTTAGGACTCCTTGCTTTAGAAGGATCTTCTTCAGGGACATTTATCTCAAGAGTACCCTTTGTAGTAGGTACTATTGGGGTAAACATTGACACATTGGAAGATACTGAAGGGATGAGAGTAGGCACAATCGAAGCTCGAAAAACGGCTACTATCTCACATAAGTGCATAGCATCAAGGTCAACCTTGACTGTGACTACTTTATTGTTAGCGATGAACTTAATAGATTTATGTAAGGTAGATGGGACTGCACCCATAGCACGTATCCACGATCTACCAAGAAGAAGGTTATAAGGTAATTTTCTTGACATAACATATACAAGGGTAGGTATGGTAATGGGTCCAAGATGAAAAGGTAATAGTATTGTACCTAGAGCTTGTCACACAACATTATCAAACCCACGAATAACAAAAGAAGAAGCATTAATGGAAGATGAGTCAATATTAATCTTAGGCAATAGATTGATGCTACATACATTGAGTGGTGAACCGACATCAACAAGAGTACGTCTAATGCCAATTTTGTTAATGTTGACTATAATCATTAGAGGATCTAGTTGCTTCTGTACATCCAGAGGCAAGAGCTCCTACATATAAAATGTAATATTCGATGAATCCGCACGAATATATGCCATTAACGCATCAACATCTTCTAGCTTAGCGGAAGAATGCAAGAGGATCTTTTGCAAGGCTTCCTGAAGCATACCTTGATAAACTGGAGTAGACTGAAGCAAGTCCCACAATGAGATCTTATCCAGAGGAACTCGGGGTTGCTTGACAAGATTGTAATCACGAGGTGCTTTAGTCATAGGTTTAGGTGCTTGAGGAAGGCTTGATTGTTTTCTCATTCTATTCTCATAAGTATGAGCTACCACTCTATAAGAGGAATCCTTAGGAAGATCAAGGGAGTTACTATCAAATGGAAGACCATCGATAGAACAAACCCTTTTAGGGGAAGGACTAGCTAGAGTCACGTAAACGATCAGTCTCTTAGGCCTTTGAGGGGTAACAAAGACATATATTACATTTATAGAATCATCACAACTAGTGGAATAATTATTTGAATACATATTCTCAACATTGATCCAAATGGGATCAAATGTGGAATATTTATTTAAAGAAACATTCTCAACATTGATCCAGGGAGAATCAGATGTGGAATGGAGATAAGATTCATCATTCACAAACACATCATCTCTAGAAGAGAGTGCATTGGAATGAATAGAAGGTAGAGTAACATTAAGAAAGGTATCAATGACTTCTTGCAACAAAATATCCTTTGAAGTAAGAGGAATTTTGTGAGAAGGATCAATGATATCAAGTGACATAAGCAAAGAAAAATCACCATCACATGCATGGAATGGAATATCATTAATATTTTTAACAAAGTTAGATATAGAACTAATAAAAGAAGATATTAAATCCATTACAATTTTTTCGGTATTTTCTATGTTTTAATAAATCGTGTTTTAAGAGGTATTCGGAGTAGAATTTGAGGTCAGAACTTGTGTCGGCCCCTAAAATTCAATTACCAAAGGCACTTGTATTTTAGTGATAAAATAATTTCTCTAGGAGACCTTTCCAATGGTGCAAACAGTTTTGAATTCCGAGCACCGAGTCAAAAGTTATGACCCCAACAAGTAGGGGTAAATAAATTGCTAGTTTTTTCAGAAGAACATTGTTCTTCACGTCGGGTTCACCAAAATTTAATATAGGGGGATTCGCTACTCATGAGTTCTCTTCACTTAGAGAACCTCATGGGGAAAACTGCCCTATACTACCTCAATGGAACATTGCAAAAGTTTCAAAATCCAATAGAGTAGGTCACATAGATTTTCTAGACAAATTGTCAAGCTCTTAGCCAAAGGACATCAGCATAGAATTCAGACAACAGTGCAGCGCGTTGGCATCCCAGAGGCGCGCTGGCATCTTGTAGGGACCAAAAAGCGAGAATGTCTCAGAAAATGGCTAAGTGACCACTTCTACTCCGAATGCTAAAAACCATAGAATACAAGAGAATAACATAAAGTGATGGAACTAAGATAAAGTAAAGAATAAAGAAGATAAGGAGGAGAAAGGAAATACTTATGACCGTGTGGGTGATGAAGCTTCAAGCTTCTGAGTGTCTTCAATACCTACACACAAGAGGAAGAGAGAAATTGTTGGGTGGCTGTATAGGGGCCTGCCTCAGTCAGACCCCGTTTTGGTGTTCCCACCTCCACAAACAACCAAATAGATAGAGAGAAAAGTAAAAATGAAGTAAAGAGCACTTAAAGCACTACAAAATAGTGTTATGCTACTCAACCAAGTAATAGAGGAGAGGAGTGAAAGCTTACCACCTCCACCAAGAGTGCTCAAGGCTAATGTGGGAGAAAATGAGAGGAACTCAACCCTCTGCTACAATGGTGTTTTGTTCCACACTTGCTCTACATGAAGTGTAAAGTGTTTGGAGAGCTAAGATATGACTCAATTAGAGCTAGAGAGTGTTGGAGAGTGAACCCAATGCTTGGGAGAGGATGTGAAGAGATATGAAGAGATCTAAGAAGATCCCAATGCTTGTTCAAGGAGTGAATATGAAGAAAAGATGAAGAGAAATGACCATATTCGGGTCGGTCGACCAAGGAGGGAGTTACAAATCGATCCCAAATGGGAAGTGTAATGCCTCTACAGGCTCTAGATGCGGGAATCTATCAGGGAAGTAAGCGCGCCGCACAGACGTCTACGTGTCGCACGGGCGTCCCCATTAGAAACTCCTCCATCGATGCTCAAAATAGGTGCCAAGTGTGATACAAGTAGTGGGTTTAGGTGGAATTAAGCCTCTGAACTTGGTTTTCTAAGATGGATAAAGGAAAAAATGGGATTTTCACATGGGGTGCAATTTCACTCTTATACAATTTATTTTTTAGTTTTATCAAACACAGGTTTTCATTGAAAATAAAACTCTTTGTTCTGCACATGTGGAAAAATAGCAGATTATCAAAAAGAAATTTTGAAATAGTACACTAGATATTGAAGTCCTTGATCCAACAAAAAAATTAATTGAATTTCGATACATACAAAAAAAGTTATGTTGTATATGGTCCGCCTATGTCCGAATTGTAATTGGTTTGACTTCCAAACTTGATTAAGGAAAAAATATTCAATAAAACAATATGAATCTAATTGGAATCACTAGATATCATAGTTACAAATCTAAATTCAAAAAATTTAGAATTTTATCCTTCATGGAAAAAAAGCTATGTTGTATACGGTGAGTGTCCCTCCTTAAAAATGTTGTTTACTGAAAAAAACTAGTTTTCAAAGGAGATGGAAAAAGAAGTACAATCTAATTCCAAAATTTTTGAAAAAAATGTATTTAGAATCTACAGACAAAATGTCACAAATCTCTAGTTTGCATCATCTTCAAATTTCTCATGGTTTAGCCGCTATAGGTGCCCAAAAGTGAAGATTTAGTTAGAAAAAAATATTTCAGTGTCCAATTTGGCCAAAAATTGTAAACCAATATTGTGGGATTACCCCCTCCCATACATAAGACATATACAATCCAAAAATCCAACTACATGGGTAATTTCAAATATAAAAACTAGATGAAGGTATTAACAAGCCCACCTATATCACTCACATAGATGATGTGGCTAACTTAGGACTCTACCAAATAGTGTTAAGGAAAAATGAAATGATATGTAAAATACATCACAATAAATATCTCATTATGAATCTCCAAAAAACTCTTGCAATCCCTCTACACCCATGAAGAAAGAGATCAAGGAGATACAAAACTATTTCCAAAGGATAACAAAGTAAAAAATATATGTTTACTTAACATAAACCACAACTCGATAGACATAAGAATCATCAAGAAGAAAGAAATAAACCAAGGAGGAGAGAACTTGAAAACCAAACCATGTCCTTGTACCAACATCAACATGTGCCTAGTTGTTAAAGTAACAAATCCTCTAACATTCCCAAACTGAAATGATATCAACATCTAACCATTCAATTCAAAGTCAAAATATGACTTGATAGTAGATGTAAACTTCTCATACCAAAGGTAAATTGAATAAACTAACCATTCCCACACTAAAGGGAATATGCCCAAAACCATAGACTCTTTCATACACCTCTTCAAACAAGTCTTCATAAAAATATTCTCTTCATGCAAATTCAATATCAATGAATTAGAAAAAATGAGTCTAATAAGACCCTTTTCTTTTCTATCTATTGTGTCCCAATATTCTTATGATTTAGTTGTATGTTTAAATCTAGATATTATAGCCCATAAGTCTTGGCCTATGAGCACATCCTTCATCTTTAGCTTGCACAGCTCAAATTATGTGCCTACAAACTTCTCTATCTCTATCTTTGATGTGTTTGTCATCTCTTCTTGCAATAATATCAAAACCCTTTCTATGCATGCTCCCACTCATAGGAAGATTAATATAAAAAACCCTCTACCCAAAACCTAGAATCTGAGGTGATCAAGCTCTTATACCAAATAAAAGGAAGCATGTTACACGAAAAATCTTAATGCACTAATATTATAAGGAGAGTATTGTGTGAATTTCAATATTTTAACAATTACATAAAATAGAAATAAATTTAAATAATAAATACGATAAAATAGGTGTATATGTAGGTAAAATTCTTTCGGGAGAAAAAGTGCATACTCAAAAGTAGCTCAATGTATTATTCATAAATAACTACAATACACTTGTAGACCACTTGCCTTCATAGGAGTATCACCAATCAAATATTTGGAGGAATGCTAACAACTTAATAGTATCTACAAAACTCTACACACAACCGTCATATAAAAAATATAATATATAGGAGATGCGAAACCTAAAATTGTAAAATTATAATTAAAAATCCATGAGCTAAAATCACCCAAAAGTGGTGCCCAAATTATGCCCCAATCAAATATTCTTTATGATGTGTCATAATACACATTATAAGTTGGTCAACAAGAGTAACTCTCATTTATAGCTCTCTAATGTGTCCAACAACTTTTTACATTTCCTATACAAACTTCTAGAGGCTGTAACTTTTGATCCAGTGGACCAATTGAGCCATTTTCTTTATAAGTTGAATTGTTTGAAGATATCTACATAATAGAAACTCCCATAGGCATTGTAGAGCAACCAAGAATTTTTATTTAGTCAAAAATTAAATCTATAACCCAAAAAATATGTTTTCTCTATTTTATATCCAAAAATTGCACCTTTTGTAATCTTAACATTAAGAGCAAGGTTAAGACATCTTTCCCAACATATTTTAGATTACAAAGATGAACAAGTTTCTAAAATTCAGTAGTGTATAGATCGGATCCATAATAGAGGATTGCTTCTACAAATCAAATTTCGAAGTTAGATGTGTGGAGATTAGCTCCACAATTGTGAATCCATAATAGAGGATTGCTTCTACAAATCAATTGTGAACCAATACAAAGAACAAATCGGATTCTAGTTTTAGAAGACTACCACAATCACAAATCCAATATTAAAACACTAGATTATATCATTGAACAAAGTCTATAGAAAATTCTCTTATCTTTTGCTTTGCTTGTATCTCGTGAGACTAATTGTTTACTCCATTTGACTAACTCTATAAAAAGATTTGGACCCTTTAATAAACCCAACTTTTTAACCCTAATCAAAAACAAATTTTCTTGCAGTACAAACTAAACTCAATACTTAAACCTCCTTTCTAATTTTATATTAATGTAATATCATAATCTCACTCTTTATCTATTTATTATTGCCTTATTTATTGACTTGGATGACACTTATTTTACATTAAGAAATTAATCCCATATATGGTATACTAGATAAAGTCAAGGGCTTCGCCAATAATCTAATGCTTTATTGCCCAACTAATCTAATAAAAACAATTAACAAAAGAAAGAAAGGAATCTATTTTTCATTTTTTATTTTTCAAAGGACATCATATTTTCAAAGTCTAGTTCTAATCAGTTGGAAAAGATGAATGCATGAAACCACTCCAGAAACATAATAAATCAAAACATTATAATTCTGAAATGCCTGCACTGTCAATAGAAAAAACAGATTAAAAAAACATATGAAGCTTACATGTCAATCAAATCCTTAAGCATATATGTCAGGCACATGTTCTAGTTCACAAGAAACTTTTTCTTCAACTGCTACAGTTACTTTTCTCTGTCACTTCAATTGATCTCCTTGTTTTCAAACACCATTAAAGTACAAGCTGACAGAAAAAATGATGTCAATCTATGGCCTGCAAACCCTGAGTTTATAAATATAATATAACTGAATATCAACAACATGATGTTCATAACATGAAAGAAAAGAAAATCCATGGATTTCAGAACATGGAGAAACATCATCTGATAATAAAGTATCACAGCTTTAGCAGAACCAGAAGCAGGCCCCATTTGATCAGACAAATACATGAAAACTAAGTTGGCTCTATGGGTATCATGACAAAAGACATACCCTTAAAAAAACCACAAACATCCAAATAAAAAGTGGAGGTAAATGGAGCATGGGCCCTTCCTTTGTAGGGTCACCTGTCAGAGGTGGGGCTTTCCTGCTGAAGTTTGGTAATGCTGCCTGCCAATCAGATGATAAGTTTGTTGACCATTCTGCATGAGGGACCATTTGTCACAGATAAAGCTAACCCTTCTCTTTACTTTCTTTCCCTTTTTTCTAAGTCTAGGAATTGGCCTTTTGAATGAAAATGGGTATTTGAGTCTATTGCACCAATTCCTCGTAGTGCCATCCATACAGTTTCAACCAATTGTTTTACTCCAAGGGCATCAGTTCTTGGAATTTTGAGTTTGCAGTGTACTTCTGCAAGAATTGTGTACGAAAGGTAACATGGACCTTTATACATAGAAATAAATAATAGTTGGTGAATTGAAGAGGGAGATTTCTATGAAAAAATATCTTCTTGATGATAAGGAAACTTTGGCCAGAAAATTCCCTCCAATATGAATGTGAAAAGAAATAAATTGTTCTATATAAATAAATTAAATAAATATGTATAATATGTATAATATCTATTGAATATTTCTAGTTTCAATTGTGTTTGTTCTATACAAACATAATCAAAGTCAGAAATATTCAATTGATAATCTATATGGATTGTGGAAATCTACTATCTCTAATATGTATAATGAATTTAGATTAATTGTAAAATTGGGTTGATAAATTAAATATAAAGAAATTAGGTATTGAGTTTTAGGAATGATGATGTGAAGATAATATTAATAATGAGCAGAATCAATTTGTCTTTGTCTTAAAATTTATGTCTTAATGAAAGCTTTGAGATTTGAACACACCTGAAAAATCTTGAGGGTTGATCTTGAGTACCATGGTTTTGGATCTTAATGTGCAAATTTGAACTAATATGACACATATTATTAGGATTGGTTCACTTTTTAATTTCTAGTTGTTGATATGCTCATAAGGGTTGTACTTTTTATAAACACATTAAGGTAATGTGTGAGATTGCTAGGGTCAAGTTCTCCTACTTGAGACTCTTGATTTGATTATCTTTACAAATTCAAGAAATATTCAATGGAAACATGCACAAATGGGTCAATTAGTTGTATGCAAATGAATATAGCTTTTGATTATTATCTCATAGAAAATTGAAATATGCTCTAAACATTTGTTTTATTCACAAGTCTCAAATTGTATTAATGACACATTTAATGTCTTTAAATACAAGGACAAAAAAATATGTTACATAAATGTCTAACAAGTTGATTCACAATGGCTACTAAAAAGAGGTGGGAAGATTAGGATTTGTATTTAAAAATTTAAATTTGAGGTTCATTCATGCATGTTGCAAGATTTATCCCAAGTAATATAGGATCTTGAGCTTGGGTAAATTGAAACCACAATCTTGAGGTAGGGAGTGAATTTATTGAGGTAAGTTTGAATAGGGTGTACTGAATGAGAAGTAAACAATGAATGTGTAGGAATAAGTGTAAGTGGGAGGAAATAGTGATACATATAGGGGCATGAAAAATCCCAACACAAGAGTGTATCTCTTATGATCTTATCAATATGTAATTGCATTAAAGACATTCCTCGATGTGGGCATAAAACTAAATGGGGATTTGCTTCAGTATTGTTAATTTGACCGTTACATTTTTCCTTCACTTTGAGCATAAAATGAGAATTTACTTTAAATTATTTAAATAATCTCAATTAACATGAAAAATAAATATTAAAATGCACTCATAAAAAGTTATGGGATCCATGTAAATTAATGTATTATGTTTAAATTCATGTATGCTCCTTGGTGTGAGTTCTCCACAAAAAGAAATACAAAAAATGCTCTACTTGATGTGGTCAATATGATATGACATATTTGATAAAACCATCTAATGTGACTTTAATATGGAGAAACATGATATGGCACATTTGATAGACCATATAATAGAGATTTTCTTAATATGGAAAAGTTGATAGAACTCAACATGATTATAATCATGTAATGTGATCAAGATCCATATAGGTACAATACTGAATCCCTATGTAGCACAAGATGCTACTTGAAATCTCAACAATATAAGCATTAGAAAAAATACATTCATCCTTTAATGGGCTACATCTATTATGCATAAGGGATTGGTAGAGAGAAAAAATGATGATATGATAAATTAATAAATTACTTAGGATCGTATTTAAGCATGTACACACATATGTCATTAAAAAAAATGTAGAAATACATGTAATGATATAATTATTATTATAAGCATTGTGTAACAATCATATGATAGGTTTGGGATACCGATGGTTGGCCGTAAGTTTTACAAGGACAAGAAGAGCAACCAAGAGGCGATGGCCCAATTCTTCAAAGATGACGAGTGGAAGAAATTGCTTAAAATGGAAAGTTGGGGTTACAAGCGCAAATCCCTTAAGAAGATTTGGATGAATTTTGCTGAGGTGTTAATGCACTATTTGACTCTAGAGGGCAGGTTTACTGCTATCCTCGGTCACCAATTCACGCTTCTAAACCATTTCAGGCATGGTTTGTTCATTTCTTTTCTATTTTTTCTGTTATCATCCATGGAGGTTTTTGTTTATGCTCATTTAAAGAATAGGAGGGCCCTTGTCCTCCATGAAGGTCTCATTCTTTTAATCATGGAGCATGTTAAGGCTCTTCTCCTAGCCCTTGCAATTAACGGTAAGGAGAAGACTATGAGTGATGTCTTTGGTTCATCGAGCTCGAATACTAGCATTGCAGATGAAGAGGAATGTAAAGAAGAGGAAGAAGATGTTTCCATGGCCCTTGTGACTACTTCCTTGAAGAAGAGGAAGATGAATAGCTCTAAAAGAAACAGGGATCCAAGTACCTTGTTCTTTTTTACTGTGAGGACACAAAGGTGGGATCAAATGATTCCTCTCCTAGGAATGTGGAGTTGGCTATTGGCCAAGGTGAAGTTGAAGGTGTTGGTAATGAGGAGGGTTTGTAGGATAATGCTTTGGGTATGGAGGACAAGGATAAGCCAAGGAGGTCATCAAAGCACATTTCCAACTTGAAGAACAAGGCCTTGAAAGTGTCGCAAAAGGACCCCAAATTCTTATATGAGGGGAAGGCTTCTGGAAAAAAGGCGGTGGTAATTGATGTCTCCTTGATTCAAGACTCACCTAATGTGGAGCTCAAAGAAGAGAATAAGGGACAAGTTGAGGAGGATACTAAGAAGAGGAGAGCTAAACCAGAGCCTCTGAAGGTAAATTGGTGCAGGAGCACCTAGGCTAACCTCCATCTTGTTAATTTCATTTTGGCTTGTATCTGACCTTAGCCAAGTCAGAGGGGTTGTGTATTTGTTTTGGACCTTAGAAGGTCATTGTTGTGCTTAGGTGAATTAGTCATTAGGACTAAGATTCACCAAAGTTTTGTTGTCTTTATTAGTTTTTGCTTTGTTTAGCCATGTTGGAATTGGAGCCTTAAATGTGTTCTAAAAACATCAATGTTGTTAGGAGGATGCCATGAGGCAGTTAAGGGAGTTGGATGCTCAGAATCAAGGAGTTAGAGGTCCTAAGTATTAGGGAGATGGCATAATGGTTTGTTGCCAAAAGTTGTTGCAAAGTTGTCATGTTGCATGCAACTCGGTTACCTTGGATTCCTTAGAAGATGGGAGTGTGGGATTGACCAACATCCCTAAAAACATGGAAAAAGGCATCTATGATGCAAGAGGCTCAAGTTATAAGGATAGTAGTTTGTAATTAAGTGGATGTTATGCTTTTGAATAGAAGAACTCTGTATTTTCTGTGTATACCGAATGTTTTTGAGTGACAGTGCTATTAGATGAATTAGATGTATTGATTTGACATTAGATTTGTATTCATAGAGTAGTCTTAAGCATTTTTCATTCTATAACCAAATTTTTTTGAGTTAATCTAGTGTGTTGAGTTCATAAGTTAAGGTTTTAGAGGGTTTTCTTGTTCTGTTCAGACCAGTCAGTCTTTTCATGGCTCCCCCATAAAATCTAGCCACGGGGTCTTCCTGAGATTAGATGGATATGATAGGGGAGCCAATGATCTGTAAATACTTAGTAGTAGGAGTCATGAAGAGTCAAGCATTTGCATTTAAAACCAAACCCTAGGCGAGTTCCAAATACCCGGTTAGAGGTTTGGCAGTGAAGAGTTGAAGAGATTAGGTAGGGGAAAGAGGTACCATACGGAACAAGTACAGTTCCAGGTGGGGCAGAGCCATATCTTAGTATACTAAAAGGATTGAGTTATGGTCAATCCATTTGTTTACTTGATAAGTAAGAAAACAGTGAAACCCTAGTAATTAGGATTTTTAGCCCTATTTTCCCTAGGGTATAGGAAACCTATGTATGGAGGAGTCAGGGGTCTAAAACCCTGTGAATCTTTTAAATGACCAAAAAGGGTATCTGGAAGTGAAGTTTGTTTTCCTGGTTGTTTGGAAAGTTTGAGCGAGAGAGTCAAAAAGGTCACTGTCAAGGGCTACAAGGAATTAGGCCTTCTCAAGGAAAATTCTTGAAATCAGTAAGAGTAAAGATTGAAGACCATCCAATATGGATCTAATTGGATGTGAAAGGCATGTTTCCAGTATCTCTAACACCCCTGCAAGTAGTTCAAGGTGTTGTGTGATGTTGGCACTTAGAGTCTTCTAAGTGTAGGAGAAAGGTGCTAATTCAAATTGGTGTTAGTCTTCCAAGGTGAAGCACAAAGTTGAGAAACTCTTGGAGAGGAGTTGAAACAGAGCTTAGTTAATGACCTAAGCCTAACCAAAACCTAGAAGCTATCAGGTTCCAGGAAGAAGATAGTGAAAAGGTCTTTTAGAAGATTGTGCAAGCAAGCCTTAGAACATCTACACCATAAATCCCCTTTCTGAGGACTTTTCTTACCTCGATGATGATTCTACCTCTATGTTTGAGTTGTTGGAAATGGCTAGGGCTAGGGCCACTGGAACTTTTAAGTTAGATAAATGGAATCTTTAGGAGTTTAATAAGATTAACATTAAATTAGAGGTTTGAAGGAGAATTTGAAGAATGTTCCAAAAGGCTCAGTGTCAGACATTTTGATCGATAGAATCATGGACCTTGAGGGTTGCTTCCGTGATTTCAAATCTCTATGTGAAGATGGATTGGCTGGTTTAGAAGCAAAGGTATTGGGAACAAATGCAAACATAAAGAAGCTTCTTCATGCATGTCACATCTCAGTGAAGAATAGTGCAAACTCTTTGGAAGTACTTTTCTAGAAGATAAGTGAGCTCAAGGAGGACCAAGTATATTTTTTGAGTTAATGGAGAAAGAGCATTCGACCAAAGGTAAAGGTAAAAAAGGTACAAAAGATGATGATAAGGGCCCTAGTGTTAGAGGGTTAGTTGAATGGAAAAAGTCCTTTGAGGCTAAGAAGAAGGAGTTGTTGGACATGATTGAAATGTACAAAAGATAGGAGCTTGAGGTGGCAAACACCTTGAGCAATATGAATTAGTGTTTGGCTCTCTTCTTAGTTGATGTTTGTTTCCTGTTGGGTCTCAGTTTATTTCCTGTTGTTTTGTTGTTTTGATGTTTTTGGGTGTTGTTAGTTTACTATTTTAACTCTCATTCATCACCCTTTTTTGTCTTATTTTTTGGTTCTTGGTATGTTGGTGGTTTCTTACTGGAGTAGTTTTTTAGTAGGATTTGGTATCTTTAGTTGTAAAGAGTTTTGGATCCCTTCAAAACTTGATTTTCCCATATAATCAAAACAATCATATGATAGGTATCAAAAATAAGAAAGTAAGTACATCAATCATGTCATAATATGTGAGAATAATAAGAAAATATCAAATAATAATCATGTAAACACATAATGGTAGTGTTGTGTTGATAGCATCTGTGTTGTAAATTAATTTATATGATGTGGAATACCTATGAATTAATGATATAAATTGTTGTAATAAAATGGAATTCTTCTTCTCTACCAAAAAAAATGTGACATAGGAAAAGATGGAGAAGCATTGGAACAACAATGTTCAATTCTCAAGAATCTGTAACAATCAACTTTTAGGAGAAAATCATGGAGGGAATGGGTTTCACCGCTGGAAAAGCAACAGTAAATTTTCAAGTGGGCATGGGTCTCAGCTCTGGAAAAGTGACAGACATTTTTTAGGAGGGAACGGGTTCCAACATTGGAAAAGAAATGGTAACTATGCAAAAAATTGTAGAGCCTCATCCTCTCAAGGGCCTCGAAGCTTTCAAGGATATGTTGGTTATTTGTGAAACGTGGACCCATGGGGAATGATACTTGGTAACATGTAAGGTACAAATCTATTGGAGTTAAGCGTAGATTTGTAAAACCTAATTGGGTTCTGTTTCACCCTAGTTGACATTTTGACCATAGTAAGCAACCAATTTTTGATATTTGTGAAGAAGTTAGGGAATCAAGAGACTACAAGCAGAATCTTACAGCTAAAAGATGGTATGAGAAAGATCCAAAGCTTTTGAATAAGCTATATGAAGATAGCGAGCGTGATCTCAAATCTCTTAGGGCTTCAAAGTTTCAAGGGTGAGGTGAATCTCAAGGTCTGATTCAAAGAGGGTTCCATTTAAATCACATAAGAAGTCGATTGGTGTAGAATTTTCAAGCATCATCCAAAAGGTTTGAAAAACCCTAGGATTTCTTTGGCAGGCGCTACCCTAAGTCAGCCCTGAGAAATCAACAAAGGAAATTACAAGATAATTTTAGAAAAGAGGCTTTAAAAAATTCTTGCCATCATGGGATTCAAAAGGATGTACTGGAGAATAATACAGATAAGGAGAACCAAAATGAAAAAGGAAAGGAACCGTTTGAGAAGAAGAAATCCCAAAGGATCATTACAGGATCATTGCCTAAGTAGGGCAAAAAAACAAAAAACAAGGGTTCCAAGAGGAAAAAAAGGAGAAATGGGCCAAGAAAAAAATATCGAAAGCAAATTTGGAGATGGAAAGAGCCTACCCATTTAGTGAAAAATGAGCAAAACAACATGGAAGAGGAAGGGGGAGATGGTCAAAGGGGTTCCCAAGTGAATCGAAAGGGCATAGTACATATTGCATTTCTGGAGCATCTATTGTAGCCTTAGGTTAATGATCTTAGAGACAAAGCATTGGTTTGTAAGTTTGTGAGCTTGACCCTTGATTTAGGTAAATTAAAGGAATTATTGGCTGAGGAATGAGAAGGGGTCCAATCAATTTTTTATGTAGATAAATCTATGGGGATTTTTGTTGTAATTTTTTGTAATAAAGAGAGGTGCAATGCTATATTTAAAGTCAAATCTTGGATTTTTGAGGGCTCAAGCCTATGCATGCAACCATGGGTTCCAAATTTTAAATGTCAAGATTTTGCTTTAAGATTTGTTCCTTATTGGATTCAAATGCATGCTTTACCAATGGAATATAGGGTATTAAATCTAATTGAAATCATGGCTAATCAAGAAGGAATTTTTCTCAAACATGACCATATATTTTTTCAAAACCCTTCAATGCTAGTTAGGGTTTGTGCATTACTTGATATCTCAAAATATTTTCCCCAAAAAATCCATTTAGCATCAAAATTTGGGAAATGGGTTCAGAAAATCATTTTGGAAACCCCAGATAATGCTTGTGAAAAATTTCATATGTTAGGGTGTAAGCCTATAAATTGTCAAACTAGGCTTGATCATGATGATTTAAACTGTGGGCAGTATGCCAACGTTGCTACTAGAGATCTGCTAGGGTTAGAAGGTAGATATCTAATAGTTAAATGTAGATTTGATCAATAAAATAGAGAAATAAAACACATAGAAAATTATAGCATAAACAAGACAACATAGAGAATTTAACGTGGTTCATCCAATCCGAGCTACATCCACAAAATTGTATCCATCAAATGATTTTATTATCCAGTGTAAAACATATTACAATCTCACTAATAATTCCCTACTGCAACCCCCATCTAAACCGCTTATAACAAGATTTTAGAAGCTTCCAAAATTAGGGTTTACAAAGTCATTTTTTTTCTTTTGTTGGTGATGAAGCTAAAATGGAAAAAAAAATCTTAGGGGCTACTGCCCTTAAACCCTCGCCCAGGGCCTGGCCCGACCCCGGACCCCGGCTAGGATACATGAAGAGTGTGCAATATAGCATGATCAGTCGCCACATACCAACAATCTCCCACTTGGAGACTAATCTTGGATGACACCGCTGCACTTACAACTCCCACTAGAAATAAGCACCTTTGACCTTGCTCCTCTATTATGCTAGAGTTCAACCTTGAAGGCCAATTAAAGCTAAAGAGGAGCTTAGCTTCTCCCTTATCACTGCCTTTGTAAACATATCTGTTGGATTGGCATCTGTATGTATCTTTTCTAGCTTTACCTGTCCATATTCCATCACTGACCAAATGAAATGATATCTCAACTATATGTGTTTGGTTTTAGAGTGCAAGGCAGAATTATTTGCAAGATGTATAGCACTCTAGCTGTCTGTAAACAAGTAATTTTCAGCCTATTGTTTTCCCAACTCTTCCATGAAAATTTGTAGCCATATCATCTCATTTGTCGCCTCTATTGCAGCAACATACTTTTCCTTCGTGGTGGATAAAGAAACTACCTTTTGCAACCGAGAGGTCCAATTCACTGCTATCCCATCAACTATAAATACATAACTTGTGGTACTCCACCTGGTGTCTACATCCCCTGCCAAATTTGAGTCAACATACCCTTTTAAATTAGTATTAGAGCCCCCAAAACATAAACATTTATTGGATGTGCCTCTCAAATACTTGAGAATCTATTTTACCGCATTCTAATGCTCAACTCCATGATGAATCATATACTTGCTAACAACTCCTACAACATATGCAATATCCACTCTTGTGTATACCATGTCATACATTAAACCACCTACAACTGAAGCATATGGTACCTTGGACATTTTTTCTTCCTCCTCTTGTGTCTTTGGACACATATCCTTACTCAATTTAACATGACTGGGCAAAGGTGTGCTGAAAAATTTTGCATTCTCCATATGAAATATTTGCAATACCTTTTCAACATAATTAGCCTAAGATTAAAAAAAAAAAAAAAATACTTTTCCCTATCTCATGTAATCTTCATACCAAGGATTTTCTTTGCTGCACCCAAATCCTTCATAGAAAATGAATTTGCAAACTATTGTTTTAACTCCTTTATGTGATCCATGTTAGACCTTGCTACAAGCATATCATCAAAATATAAACATAAAATAAAGTAGCTATCATCATCTAACCTCTTAAAATAAACACAATGGTCTAAATTACATTGACTGTAGCCATGCTCAGCCATAAAGCTATCAAATTTAATATACCATTGCCAAGGTGATTGCTTCAAGCCATATAAACTTTTCTTCAATCTGCACACCAATTTCTCCTGACCTTTGACCTCAAATTCTTGTGGTTGTTCCACTTATATTTCCTCCTCCAAATCACCATGGAGAAAGGCGTTTGTAACATCAAGCTATTATAAATAAAATCTTTAGCATCCACAATACTTAAAACAATACGAATAGAAGTCATTTTAACAACTGGAGAAAATATTTCATCAAAATCAATACCCTTTTTCTATGCAAATCCCTTTACAACTAATCTAGCTTTAAATATTTTCTTACCTCCATCCTCCTCTTTTAGCCTATAAACCCATTTGTTTGGTAAATCCTTTTTACCTCCAGGCAACTTGCATTATTCCCAAGTTTGATTTTTTAGCAAGGAGTCCATTTCTTCTTCCATTCCATGCTCCCACTGAACCTTGGTATCCACCTGCATAGCTTCATCATAACATTCCAGTTCACCAACATTAGTTAATAAAATAGAATACAAAGAGGGAGAAAATATTTTTGGAGGTCTACTTATCCTTGAAGATCATCTAACATTCACTGGACTTTGTGATATTTGTTGTTGTTGTTGTTGTGGAGCATGAGGAATCACTGGAACATCATTGTTTGGTATATTATCCAACACTACATAATCATTCTTTTTCTTCTCATGCTGCTGCAACTGATATTTGTACAACACTTTCTCATTGAATATGACATCCCTGCTTCTCACAATTTTTTGATTTTCAAAATCCCAAAGCCTATAACCAAATTCATCAATGCCATATCCAACAAATATACATTTCTTTGACTTTGCATCAAGCTTGGTTCTATTTTTAGAATCTACATGTGCAAATGCTTCACAACCGAAGGTCTTGAGAAAAGAATAAGTCATCTTCTTACCTGTGCATGCTTCCTCTGGAATACCACAACCAAAAGGATTAGAGGGGCCTCTATTGATTAAATAAACAACAATGTTTACAATCTCTTCCCGCATGTTTAAAGGAAACAAAAGATGGAATCTCATAGTTCGTGCATGTTCCATTATTGTTCTGTTCATGCGCTTAGCCACTCCATTTTCATGTGGATTCCTTGGAACCATTTTCTGCCTATGAATACCATTAGAGGAAAAATAATCTTCAAACTCTTTGCTGCAATACTCATCACCATTATCAGATCTGAGACATTTTAACTTTTTACCTGTCTCATTCTCAACCAAGCTTCTCCATTTCTTAGAAGTTTCAAATACATTATATTTCTGCCTAAGGAAATAAATCCATACCTTCCTTATTGCATTATCAATAAAAGTGACATAATACCGAGAGCCACCGAGAGAAGATACTTGAGATGGTCCCCATACATCTGTATGCACAAGCTCAAATTTATCATCTTTCTTTTGCTTCCCATCCTTGAGAAAAATAACTCTCTTTTGTTTGACATACACACAACTTTCACAAAAATCCATATTAAGACATTTCAAAATTGGTAAAACATTCTTTGAATGAAGTAATTTCATACCTTTTGCACTCATATTCCCAAGTCTATTATGCCACAATGCTAATTTAAAATCTATAACAACTGTCTGATTTTTTGCCTGCTGAACTGCAACAACTATTCCTGAACATTAATTTTTATCTGCAATAGTTAAAGTAGAAGGAATAGTATGACTTGTATAAAGATATAAGGTGCTTACTTTCACACCTTTTTCTACCACTAAGGCACCTTTTGTAACCTTCCAATTTTTATCACTAAATGTAAAAACACAACCTTCATCATCTAGTTGCTCTACTAAAATTAAATTTATTTTTAACTTTGGAACGTGCCTTGCCTCATGTAGTAGCCAATAATTTCCATTCTACAACTTAATCTTGATTCTTCCCTTTCCAACAATCTGACAGGGTTTGTTATCTCCCAAATAAACCAGCCCAAAATCCCCTTGGACATAATCAAGAAAATAACTTCTATGGGGCATACCATGAAATGAAGCCCCTGAATCTAACACCCAAGAATCATCAACATTATCAAGGGAAAGAATCAAAGCAGTGTCCTCATCAAATTTATTACTTACCACATTTGCCTCTTTATTGCCTTCCTTTTTGTCTGCTTCTTTATTTTTTTGAGACCAACAATCTTTCTTTAAATGACCCAGCTAACTAAAGTACCAGCAATCCCTCTTGTCTCTAGATTGGGACCTTTTATCCTTTGATTTTCCTCGTGACTTCCCACAACTTCTAGAATTGTTTCCTCTCTCCTTTGTTCTACCCCTACTTTCTATATTCTAAACACTGCCTGATGTGGATGTTCCACCTGAACTTTTCCTACGAATTTACTCACTCAAAAATAACACCAACAACATCATCAAATTTCAATGTATTCGAACTAGAAACATAATTGCTAACAACCATTACTAAGCTATTCCAACTTTCTGGAAAAGAACGCAAAATCAAAAGAGCCCTAACTTCTTCATCAAAGTTTACATTTACATAAGTTAATTGATTGGTAACTGTATTAAACTCATTTAAATGATCAATAACTCACACACCTTCTACCATTTTCATATTAAATAAATGCTTCATAAGAAATACCTTATCCTAAGTGGAAGGCTTTACATATAAGTTTTCCAGGGTTTCCATCAACTCTTGAGTTGTCTTTACTGTTGTAATATTGAACGCCACTGACTGTGCTAGGCATAAACAAATGGCCCCCAATACTTTTCTGTCTAGAAGATTACAATCCTCATCACTCATTGCTATTATTTTCTTGGCTATTCCTTCCAATGGCCTCCATAAATCCTTTTGATAGAGATAATCCTCCATCTGCATCTTCCATAACTGATAGTTTTGCACATTAAATTTATCTACCTTCAATTTACCCTTGTCCGCCATTGCTCCCACTTAACCGTGAGGCTCCCACTCAACTATGAGACTTTCCTACAGGTGATAATCGAACAAAACCTACTCTAATACCACTTGTTAGGGTTAGAAGGAAAATATCTAACTATTAAATGCATATTTGATCAATAAAATAGAGAAATAAAACACACATAAAATTATAGTAGAAATAAGACAACAGAGAGAATTTAATGTGGTTCACCCAATCCAGGCTACATCCACAAAAATGCAGCCATCCAAGGATTTTATTATCTACTGTAAAACATATTATAATCTAACTAATAATTCCCTACTATAACCCCCATCTAAACCGCTTATAACAAGATTTTAGAAGCTTCCAAAATTAGGGTTTTACAATGTTAGTTTTTTTCTTTTGTCGGTGATGAAGCGAAAAATAGGAAAAACAAAAATTCTTGGGGGCTGCCACCCCTGAACCCCCACTTGGGGCCTGGCCTGGCCCTAGACCTCAATGAGGATACATGAAGAGTGTATAGTACAACATGATCAATCACCACATACCAACAAGATATTTCCCCAACACCAAATGATAAATCAATATCAAAAATTGTGAAGCATGTCAGCAAGGGGACTTGGTGTGAGAAGAAGATAGAGAGAAATTGGGAGATAGGAGGGAAATCTAAATCAAAAAATATTGTATTGATATCTCTGCAAACCAGTAAGAAGAAGGATTTTTTGATGCATATATACATGGATTATTTTCTTAACCTATATTCACCTTCTCTTCCCCAAGTTTCAGAACAACATTTGGACATTATTGTGCGAAAATTGATGTTTGAAGATTGTTCAAATATCCAATATGTGTCATCAAATAGAAGTAGGGTTTTTTTTCCTACTCTCCCATCTTGAGAATCATCTACATTGATTCAAATTGTTCAGCCTGAAAAAATAGATGAGTTGGAATTGCTAGCAAAAAAATTCTTAATATTAGTATGTTTAGAAATGTATGATGAAATAGTAGAGGATTTCGAAGTTGAGGAGGGTTGGGGGGAAGGTGTAGTGGCTCAAGAAGACATTATAGCATAGGTAACAAAGCATAAGGTTGATTGGGGGAACAAAGGGATAACCTATGAAGGTAATGGGTGAGTTCAGGGTACTCATGAAGATGTAGATTAGCATCTACAGCAAGCAAAGTCTTGCCTGATAGATCAGGAAGAAGTAGAATATGATTATTCAAAGTTATTGACCATATCCTAGACTCCTTCTCAAGCAATTATGAAGAATTCACTAGGGAAGAGGGGAAGGAAATCCAATTTGGCTAAGCTGAAAGCGGAGATTGAAGTAGGGGCTCAAAAAACCATCTATGACTCTATTCCAAACAAATGCTCGAGGAGATCATGCTACTCTCCTCGAGCACAATGAATATTTTTTCATGGAATGTTAGGGGTATAAATTCCCTTGACAAGAGAGCTCGTATCAAGCACCAAGTTGATGCTTGTGGAGCATATATTATTTTACTTTAGGAGTCTAAAATCTCAATATAGTCATATGAAACCTCCCTACAAAAATGGACAAGGTGGAAATCCACCTACTCTCTGGCCCAGGGGTCTTTCGAGGGCTGGCTACTTTGTGGAACCCTAAAGTAGTAAATTTTATTTCAACAAGGAATGAGTATAATTGGTAGTTGTTTGAGGTTTCTAAATTTAGCCTGAAGTATTGGTTGCTTAATATCTATGGGACTAATTCAACAATAGACAAGAAAGAGCTATGGGATGAAATAACTCATGTTTTAAATGGCCTGGGTGACACAAAAGTCATTTTGGGAGGAGATTTTAATGCCATTGTTTCACTGCAAGAAAAATTTGGAGGTATTAGTCCACCACTGAGAGTGGTTGAAGATTTAAATTCTTTCTTTCTCACCAATTCTCTAAAAGACATTCTTCCATCCAAAGGGAAGTACACTTGAAAAAATCATAGAAAAGGTTTCTTACAAATTGTTGAAAGATTAGATAGGTTTTTGGTATCTCCAAACTGGATTTTAGGGAAATAGGGTTTGGAATTTGAAAACCTACCTCTTGTTGGCTTTGATCATTATGTGATCTCTTTGCATATATCAAATGTCTCTAGGTTCCTAAAGAAAAATAATCCTTCAAACTTGAAAGCATGTGGTTTAGGCACCCATAGTTTTTTCCTTTGCTATGTCAATGGTGGATAAACACTCCATTTGAGCAGGGTTAAAAATGTATCAACTTTATCAAAAATAAAAACATATCAAATAGAAAATAAAAGTATGGAATGAACAGGGGTTTAAAAAAAATTCTGTAGAAAGAGGTCATTTTCAAAGAGTTATTGACAATTCATGAGCAGATTATTCAAAATGGATTAGATGATAATCTGTTTGAGAAGAAAAATCAATTGCAAAGGGATTGGGAAGAGTTATGTGCTAGGGAAGAAACATATTGGTGCTAGAAATCATGAGAACTATGGCTCAAAGAGGGTGACAAAAATAAAAAGTATTTCCATGCTTCTGCACAGCTAAAAAGAGCTACATTAGCAATATTTTCAATTCAAGAGATGAACTTTTATCAGCCCCACAAGGCAAAGATGATCAACACAAGAAAGATGAATACGAGATTCTTGAGGTTATTCCCTCTCTATTTCGAGATAAGGATAATGTTTCCCTACTCAAACGTTTTACCTTGGAGGAAGGTGAAGGTGTTGTTTTTTCATTGCCTCTAGATAAGGCGATAGGTTCAAATGGATTTAAAGCAATATTTTTTCAAAAAGGCTAGGATTTTTTGTGCTATGATCTATTGTGGGATCTAGAAGAATCAAGGATAATGGGTTCCATGCTCAGGAAACTCAATGTGACAAATATTGCAATCATTTCAAAAGTAAAAAACCCTAAAACCTTTACAAATTTTAGGCCTATATTGCTTTGCAGCACTGTCTATAAGATCTTTACCAAGGCCAAATACCTCAAATTGCAGCCTCTAATTCCAAATATTATCTCTCGGGAGTAGGGAGGATTTGTCCCAAGTCATGAAACATTTGAAGGAACATTAATAGTGCATGAGACCCTTCACTCAATTTATTCCAATCATTTACCTTCTTTCATTATTAAGCTAGACATGTTGAAGGCTTATGATCAAGTAGATTGGGATTTTCTTAACAAAGTTCTTGAGAAATTTGGTTTCAAACGAAAATGGCATAGATGGATTAGATCTTGTTTGTCAGGAGTAAATTTTTCTATCATCGTCAATGGTTTGCCTACAGGCTTCTTTGCAACATCACAAGGAGTGAGACAAGGGGATCCATTATCCCCTTTTCTATTCATTATAATGGCTGAGGTGCTTAGTAGATTAATTTCTTATAAGTAGAGCCTAGGACTTTGGAGAGGAATTACTATTTCAAACACAAACATTTCAATAAATCACTCTCTATTTGCAGATGATACCATCTGTTTTGGTAGATCAAATGTGGATGAATCCATTTAAATCAAACAAGTGCTTGACATGTATTGCTCAGCATTAGGTCAGAAAGTTAATGCCTCCAAGTCTAAAATTTATGTTTTCAATACAAAAGAGGCTATAAAAAATAAGATAATTAAAAAATATTAGGGTTTAAGCAAGAAAAGTTGCCATGTATGTACCTGGGTATTCCTTTTTTCAAAGGTCCAAATAAACCTGCTTATTAGGTTAAAGTAATAGAAATATTAAAGGCAAGGATTCTAATGTGGAAGGAACAATGGTTATGATTATCAGGCATAATCCTTTTAATAAAATCAGTATTATTTGCAATCCCTAACTACTTTTTGGCGATTCTTAAGGCACCAAAGACTATTATCCTTGAAATTGAGAGCATTATTAGAAATTTTCTATGGAAGGGTAATATGAATGATTACAAAAAAGTTCCTCTAATATCCTTGGAAAACATGGCGTTGGAAAAATCTCAAGGAGGAGTAGGTATCTACAATATCTCAATCATGAATAAGGCATTTGGGGCCAAGTTAGTATGGAAAATGTACACAAAACATGAATTGAAGTGGTGCAAGCTAATGCAAGCTAAGTATCTTGACACTTCAAACCCCTTGAGGATTCTTACCATTTCAAACCCACCTTCAGGATCAGCCATGTGGAACTTCTTGTTGCCATGTAGATCTATTATTACTTCATTCATTACATGGAAAATTCATGATGGACAAAGTGTGAAGTTTTGGGAGGACTCGCGCAATGGTGGGAGGACTTGTGCAATGGTAAGCCCCCTTTGGAAAAAATTCAAGAATTATTGTAGGTAAGGGTTGTATTGTTAAGAGAATGGGGTGAAAATTTTCTAGATTATGTGCATTCAACAGAAGGCCTAACAGGTAAAATATCTAGAAAAAAAATTCCAATTCATCTCTTTCTGTCAATCAATTTTCATTGCTTCAAGACATTCTAAAAAGTAGAATTGTGTTATTTTTGGGAAATCCTGATAAGATTCTATGGGCTCCTTCAAAAGAGGGCTCCTACTCAATGAAGCAAGGATATAAAGCTCTAATCTAGCATAGAGAATAGTTGGTTTCACAAAGGGCTTATTCATTTTGCTAGAACAATAATATTCTTCCAAAAGTTGGGAGTTTTGCATGGTTAGCTTTACAAAAGAGAATTTTAATGAGTGATTGCTTAAATAAGTTGAGTATTGTTGATCCTTTCAAGTGTCCTTTATGTGAGGAAGATTTGGAGAATGTAGACCATTTTTTTGTACAATGCAACTTTGTGCAACAATGTTGGATTTTTGTCAAGAGCAAGTTGAACTTATGCAACCCTTTTCCAAATTTTATTTGAGACATCTTCCAGAGTTGGCCATTATTGTATAAAATCTCTTTTTTTGCAGGTGTATGGAAAGTTATTCTGCCACTACTATTATGGAATATATGGTGGGAGCACAATTTATGCATTTTTAGGAAATCAAGTTCTTCAATTGATGTCATCAAATTCAAGATTGAAAATGCAGTTTTAGAAGTGGTTAATGCTTATGTTCTGAAACATAAGAACATGTCCTCCTTGTTCACAAGTTGGGATGAATTTATTCTAAAGAGCTGGAAGAACATAATTTTTCCATTTGTAGGAGGCTTACATCAGAATAGCAGAGTCAAGGTGAACATAAAAGAAATAAAATGGAAGCCCCCACATTCTCATTTTTTCAAACTTAACTTTGATCATGGTGCTTCCAGAGGTTACCCAGGCATCTTAGGGGTAGGAATTTGTATCTGAGACTCTTTGGGATGAGTAATAATGGTTAGTTCATTTTCACTCCTAGTGGGCATGAATAATGTGGCTGAGGCTTAGGCAGTCCTAGTAGGATTGGAAATTTCCCTCAAATTGGGTATTGCAAAAATTCATATCAAGGGGGATTCCTTAATTATAATCAACCTTGCAAGGAGAGAAAGGCACATAGTTGGTGTTTGAAATGTTTTCTATATAAAATATGGTTTTTGATGGACAAGTTTCAATATTTTATCATCTCACACACTTACAGAGAGGGGAATGGCATGTCAAACGAATTGGCGAATATAGGCTATGATGGGAAAGAAATTGTTGTGTATAATGACATAGAATTGCAAGCATATCCAAAAGTTGCTGTAATAGCTATAAAGGAAGCCACGAATTCAACCACAAGTAGTAGTTGAATTTACAAGGAAGGTTTTTGAAGAATTTATGGAGCAACAGTTTTTGGAGCATCAAGTTTCAGAGCAACAACTTCAGAAAAAATAGTCCAGATTTGGCTAGAGATATTTCGGTGGTATCAGAGTAGCAGGATCTTAATGAGTGGTAGTAGAAATGGATCCTTAAGTTATAGGCCTATAATTTTGATATTAAGAATGTAAAGGACAAGTAGAATGTTGTTGTTGACAAAAAAAATTGAGAGCAACAGTTTTTGGTGCATCAAGTTCCAGAGAAACAAATTTAGAAAATACAAACCAGAGTTGGCTCAAGAAAGAAGTGTGTAAGGTCCTATTTCTAGACATGATCTCAATAGAAAAGGAAGTCCTAGGGGAGAATTCAGTCCATGGGTCATGCAGGGTTTTTTTAGTTTGTATTTATTTCTTCAAGCCTAAATCTAAGTTTCAGGCCACTAAAACAAGTTTTTGTTATGGGTTTCTCAATATTTTGTATATTCAATCCATTTTCAACAATAAACTAGGGGTTGGTCGATATTTTATCATTTTAAATGTGTTTTTGAGATCATATAAACTATTACCTATTGTAAATTTTATTATTATTAATATATCTATAGGCCTTTCGCCTTTTTCCTAAAAAAAAAATCATGTAAATGCATAAATTATGTATAAACATGTGAGACATGTATAAATGTATCACAATATAGAAAAAATATATTGTTATGAATTGGTGATAATCACAAAAAAATAGTGTTTCACTTTGTAATATGAAAAATTATGAGATAAAAATAAACCCAAAGGTTAGATAACTTGACCAATTAAGAATAAAAAGTATGTAATTAGGTCAAAATATAATCTATAAGTAAAAGTAAGTGAGATGTGATCATGAAAGATGATGTATTTAGATGTTGTGAGGATAATAAATATGATCAAAATGAATAACTACTCTACATGTGTCTAATCAACAATAGTAACATTGTAAGTGAGAGGCATTAACTAGATCTCTTACTAGTTTTCTATTGGAAGTAGATAATCCACAGACTCAAGATCTAAGAAAGATTCGATGATAGATTTTCCAATATAATTAGGGTGAAATTTACCATTTAAACCTTTCTTATTATTTATTATTATGAATAACCAAGTCTCTAAATTACAAATGTCCATGCTTGATTCCTTGATAATAAAAAATGGTTGTATATGGAGATACAATAGTGATAACTAAATAAATTTTGGGAGGAAACTTAATGGAAATGGAAAAGAGGCACAAAGTGAATTCAAACATCTCTTCATTTTTTTTAATTAGGGAAAGAGATTTGATCCTAGAAGTTAAGATAACATAATAAAAAATGAAGAAAAAACAGAAGGGCATGTAGGCCCGATCAAATAGTTAAAGGGAGCATAGGTCCAACAAAATAGAAAAAACTAAGGAAACAAAAAACAAAAAATAGGAAACCTTAGAGGAAAATATAACAAATTAAGCTTTGGTCAATGAGGAGGGTATCCAAAAATTCTTCCCAGCCCTCCTTATCTAGCAACTCATTGTTTCTCTTGCCATTATCATTTTGTGAACCCCGTATCCTTTAGCTCTTTTTTACTTTTGTTTGAAAATTTTGGAGTGGCCAAAAACTGTCCCCATAATAGCCTTGTTCTTAATTTCATTAGTAAGCATTATTATTTTTTCCATGACACTTTCTATTTGTTTCTTGTCATTGTTGCTACTAGTTTTGACCTTCTTTTCCAATTCCTTCACCTTGTCTTGGAGATTCTTAATATCATCATTATCTTTTTCTTTCGTGAACTGGGCCTTGTTAGGCGAATATCCCTTAACCATATTTTTATCCATGATTACTAGATACTTGAGGGAGGGGGGAACTTGAAATTCTATTTTCATCACCTTTGTATCCTTGATCTCTCCCTTCTTGTTCTCCTCACCCAAATCTTACTCCTTATCATCTCTATCATGTTCCTCCACTTCTTCATCATCCTTCATATCTTCTTTATATCTATTCTTCAAGTCCTCCTCCTCCTAGCCATCATCTAGCTGAGGAAGAAACTCCTTATCATTGTTCTCTTCTTCTCCATACTCCTCCAATGTTCTACCTTTTATTTAGAACTCTCATCTCTTTATGCTAGTGCCAATCCAATAGATCTATGACCACCCAATCCTTTGGTGTCACATTTATAATCCCCTTAATATCCTCATCCCCTCCATCAATATCAGAGATATCAATAGTCCCTCCATCAATGGGGAAGGGAATGGGGCCTATATATTTTTTATTTTAATTGTCCTATTTTCCTCATGTGCATATCTAGGTCCACAACCTTTCTTTTCCTAAGCAGGGAAACCACTAAAAACTCATGTGAGGGAGGGGGAAATTTTTGTAAAGGTCTTTCCCTTATTCCTAAGACCCACTTTTCCCATAGAGCTAGGGATAGGGTTATATTTTTTATAGAAATAGGAGAGGCCTTAAAGGATTTTTATTCAAGAAGTTTTATTTTAACACTTCTCTTAGCCTTGGGTTTGATGGTAGGAGTCATGGTAAGGAAATACTTATAGAGGGCCATAATAAGACCTTAGTGTACAGGGGTAAGAACCATCAAGAATAAAGGCCTCCAGGGATGAGAATAAGTAGAAAGGAAGATTGATTTTTTTCCTTGTCTCAAATGGTTAAGGATAGAGAAATAGTAACCATGAATCTTCTTAAACCTGTCTTCAAGATTAAAATAGTCCATACAATGTAAAATCACAAAGACCCATGGAGTCAAAAACTTCTCCCTACTATAGCCATTTTGGAAATGGACTAGTTTCTCCTTTTCGACAAAAAAGTGCAATAAATATTTTGTATTCCCCTTTTTCTCTTCTTCTGCAACTTAAGGCCCTCACAAGATAAACCCATGGCCTTAAAAATAAATTTATCAAAGACATAAAACTAAATTCCAACAATAGTGACCTCATCTTGAGACCATGAATTAAAAAAAAAATAGAAGTGAGTTTTTTCTTATAACCCTTCATAGCTTGGAGGAAGGAAGTGAAGCCACCTTTGTCAAACAACTCCTAGAGATCTAATTTTTATTTGAAAGCTTCACAAGAGATGGGTTTGGTCTGAAGATGTGAGCCTCCCATTATATTCATTTTTCCAAACAAAACAAATAGCCACTATCACAACAAGAAGTAATCTAAGGTATCCAAGAAACAATGACTCTCATGTAATGATCTTTAAAATGAAACCGCTTATTTTGGTATTAGTATAGAAAGAGAAAGTGTAAATTACCTTACCTATTTTGACATAGTCATTAGCCTTGGTAGTACTAGAGTCACAAATTTTGGAGCCTCTGTTGTCTTTAGCACAACGATCATATATTTCCTTTAATAGTCTTATGAGGGAAAAGACCACCCTCATATGTAAGAATTAAAACTCACACAAAGGAAAGGGAATTTCCATAACGAGCTTCCCAATTAACTTCCAAGTGTACAAAAAGTATATTACACCACAATATTAACCCATGGCCTTAAGATCATTCTTTCTTTCCTTAATATCAAGCACCTTTTGTAATATAAATTTACATGATGAAGAATGATGTAATCCCTCGTGAGAGCCATCCTAATATAATTATTGTGATTATTATATTTTCTCAACATGAGAATATTGTGGAGGAAATAACACATCATAACATCCCCATCATCTAAACAAACCTGCCACATCTCATTCAAGACATCCATCTCAACTTGAATCCTATCCATAAAAAGGAGAAAGGAAATAACCATAAATTGGGTAGGGGCTGGAATTTTTAAGTCTTTCTTGAAAAATAATATGTTAAAGAGTTCCCAAGAGATTTTAATTTGAATGCTAGTAATTGCATTATTCAAAATCAAGACCAAGGTTGCAATCCAAGTTTGCAATGTTGTTACATTTCATGTAGATATTCTCTATCATAACACATCTTCCATTACTAGCATAGGCCCTCAAGGAAATGATGCAAGTAAAGGAACAAGCCCCGTCGACTAGATATCCACAAAAGACCCAAAAATCCAACTCAAGACACAATGCATCATGAAAGTGGTCAATCACGTGGGGATGTTCCCTGAACATCCAGTAACAATTCAATACACTTCTTTCATATTGTAATGCCACCAATATTCATCATAGAAAAAATGAGAACATTAAAATTCATTTAGGAAGCACAAAATATATAGCCAGATGATGTACCATCAGTAGAACAACTTACTAACCACTTCAAAACTTGAAATTATAACTAAGACATTGCACAAATAGAGAGAACATTCACCAAGCCACATGAGCAGAGACATCAATGTAGAGAAATGAAAATCATTTCCTAGACCATTCTAGACTACCATTAACACCACCAACCTTCTACAATTCATAGAACTATCCTTGGCATCACAAGTGACCTGAAAAAATAATATTTCAACATCCACAAAGCACTAACATTAGATACAAAATTGTAAGACCATATCTTCATCAGTGGATGAATACAAAGAATTCTCCCAAACAAACTTCAAGGAAACTTCCTAAACCAAAAGCTTTCAATCAACTTTTTTTAAGCTATAGATTTCTTTCAACAACACATACTTCATTAGGAATAGAAGAAGAGAACCTAAGACATACAATATGCCTTCAAAAAATCTCTCCTCAATTAGTTATGCTTCTAATCCCCATCTTAATGCTTCTAATCCTCATTTGAAAAATCATTATGAAGACAACTTTGCTGAAAAAGTAAAGCATAATACAAATTTCCTTGACATGGAATAAGATATGACATCTAATCATGAACTTCAAAACTCTTCTCAGATTAGGCATGAAATCCAACCATGAACTTCAACAACTCTTCTTATATAGGACGTGGCATCCAACCATGAACTTCAGCAACACTTCTTAGATAGGGCACATCCAACCATGATCTTCAACAACTCTTCTTAGAAAGGGAATGGCATCCAACCATGAGCTTCAACAACTCTTCTTGTATATATCAATGATAGCACTAGTTGAATGTTGTTAACAATGACAAACAAAAATCAATGTTGACCAAAGAAAATTTATAATGACAACAACTACCAAAAATATCACTAACATGTATAGAAATCATTCTAATAGTTGACATCAAAGACAACCAACAATCAATGTTGCCATAAATGACAACAACTACCAACAATCTCCCCCTTTGGCATTGATGGCAACACACACTACTCACTCTCCCCTTTTTACATCAAGGACAAAGGGCCATATATATTTGTATAAAGCAACATCACTTATTTTGACTTTAGGAACAAAGGGAAAAAATATCCTCTTCAGAGTAGCAACATATTCTCCCCCTTTGACCAGCAACACATATAAACTACAAATAGCTATACATGTACAACAACTACACAACTACTTTAGGACTCCCCCTTACTACTAGCTCCCCCTAAGGGGTAGCACTCATCAATCCAAGAGAAAATATGTGACATGAATTTTTCTCTTGGAAAGATTCACTATTTATGTATCTAGTTAGAACAAGGAGGGGAAATAACCTATAGCTTCTATTATAAATACTCAAAAGTATCCTTTGAAAGTTCCTTTGTGAAGATATCTGATATCTAATCTTTGGTAGGCACATACTCTTATCTGACTTCATGTTCTGCAACCTACTCTCTCAAAAAGTGGTACTAGATTGAAATGTGTTTTATTCTTGAATGCATTATCCGATTCTTGGAAATGTTATAGCAATTGTATTGTCACAGAGTATAGGAATGGGTTCATCATAAGCCACCTTCACATCCTTCAAGGTATACTTCATCCAAAGCGCTTGAGTCCAACAAGATGTTTGTAGCAATATATTCTATTTTTGCTATGGATAAAGGCACCAAATCCTACTTTTTACTTAACCAAGAGACCAATTTGTCTCCCAAAAAGAATGTACTTCAACTTGTAATTCTCTGTTCATCAACATAACTTTTGCAATCAACATCAGTATAAGTAGTTAGAGAAAATTATTTATCCTTTTTATACCATAGGCCACAATCCAAAGTACCCTTCAAGTATTTGAAGATTGTTTTCACATCTTTCTCATGAGATTTCTTAGGATTGTCTTGAAATTTGGAAACCAAACATACTATATACAAAGAAAACTTGAAAACTACACCAAAAAATATAATTGATCTTCTCAAGCACTAGTTGGCACACGTACCCAAACATATGTTTTATAGAATAGATAGACATTGTAGCACATTGTTATCTAAAAATAGAGCTTTGTGACACACCAAATCATCACATACAACAAGATAACATGCATTTGACATGTCCATAGATCTGTATGGACAAAAATTGCTTTTAGATGAATGCAAAACATTCCAACAAGTCTTCAACATTACTTCACTATGCTAGAGTATCGACTGGAACTCTGTCACTAATGTCTTTCACTTTAGAAGGTATAAAGACTTGAAAGCTTGGAAACGATACCTTCACATCTTGATCAACTTATCTTTTGGACCACATGACAAAAGCCTCTTCTATGGATAGGTGTGGACCAAAATACCTTGACATTACCAAACAAAATAGATTGTGAAATCCTTGGAAAACTTCTGAAACTTACCTTTGTAAACCTTTAGCTTCATGTGTGGTACGGGTGATCCCACAATAGTGGTTTACACTTTCTAAGAGATCCTGATTTTTGCTGAAATCACATATTTTTAGAAAATATAATGATTTAAGCCTTGAAAAGTTCCATTTAAAGGATTCCAATTGAAGAGGGTTTGAGCAAACCACCTTATATCAAAGCCCCTTGGATAGAACCCCGCTAGTTTTAAACCATAGCTGAAACGAAGTCTCCTTTACACCTATCAAAATGATGATAAAAAACTACTTTTGATTTACCTTTTGGGGGATCAAACAAATTCATTTAAAATTTATTTTTTGTAACTATGTAGTCCTTATTATAAGCTTCCCAAAAAGTATAATTTTAAATAAATTTAATTTGATTATTATATTTGTTTTTTATTTCTTGTGAATGTAGGTTTTTCACCGAAAATCAAACTCCCTATTTTACACATGTGGAAAAATTGCAGATTATGAAAAAAAAAATGAAAGATATGTATGCACTAGATATTGATGTCGTTGACCAACCCCCCCCAAAAAAGAAAGAATTTTGATACATACAAAAAATTATGTTTTATCCAATAAATCATGTCTAGATTGCAACTAGTTTGACTTTGAAACTTAATTAAGAAAAAAATATTCAATGAAATGCTATGAAACCAATTCCATGCACTAGATATCATAGTTATGAATCTAAATTAAAAAAAATAAAAATTATCCTTCATAGAAAAAAAGTTATGTGTTAGCTAGTAATGCCACTCTTTAAAAATGGTGTTTACTGTTAAAAACTAGTTTTCGAAGGAGATGGAAAAAGAAGTGCAATCTTATTAAATTAAAAAAATATATTTAGAACCTATAGATAAAATTTCACAAATTGCTAGTTTGCATCATCTTCAAATTCCTCATGGTTTAGCCACTATAGGTACCCGAAAGTGAAGATTTAGTTAAATTTTTTTAGTTCAATGTCCAGTTTGCCCAAAAATTGTAAACTAGTATTGTAGGAACACCCATACACCAAATTGAAATGATATCACTTAGAAAATATTTTAATTCTACTGGATCCTTCATCAAAAAGTTCATATTTACACAACAACTTTATACCCAATGGGCCCGACCCTTCATGCTAAAATTTTCAACATCATGTTCTTTTTAGGGAGCTAAATGTTCTACAAATGATATCTTCCTCTGAGACAATTCTCTATCTTAGTTTTTCTTAGAATCTTGTGTATAATGCACAAGTGTAGAATCATCTTTCTTCTCATGGTCTTCCTTTCAGATCATTTCATTTCCCTTCTTTGGTTGATTATGGGATTCAAACTTTTTCTAAATTGTTGGCTTCACAAAACCACTTCTACAATAGTTTTCCTTATGTCCAATATTATTGCATTTGTAGCACACAATATTGTGCCCTAGAACAGAGTTGTTCCTCATCGCCTTAGACCTGCACTCATAAGCCTTGTGACCATAGTTGTTGTAGGCATATAAATATCCATGAAATAAGATAGTATTGTTTCTTTGGGACATGAATTTCCTTTAACCCATGTTATTATCCCTTCTTTGTCTAACTATGCTATCAACAACCTTATGCCCAAATTTATTGCAAGAAAAACGGTAACCTTGAAAGGGTTGATTGAACCTAGTAGGAGCATGTTGTCTTGTAGATGAAGGACTTGCAAATCCTTTTTGCTTCTGGTCAGGCTTGGATCCACTTTTTTTTTTCCATTCTGAATAGTCTTTGCATCTGTAGAGTCATTCTTCTTAGAGTCTTCAGTGCAAGCTTTCTCCTCCTTTGTTCAGGCCTTTCAAATGATTTGGTGATATCATCAAGACCAAAATTCTCTCCTTTTTCAATTTGTTTCTTTTCTTTTTTTTAGGGTATTCCTTAGAGTGACAATTTCTTCCTCAAGTTTTAAAAATTCAACAGTTTTGACATTGATCTTGACATTCAAACACTCTTCAATCCTCTTGCTTTCTTCAACCTTTACTTTTAAATCGAGATCATACATTATGCCTCTTTTAATTTGATTTCACATTCTTTTCCTTTTTATACTTGAATTTTTAATTTGTTAGTTTCTTCCTTTGATTTTGCAAGCAATATTTCATATTTTTGAGTTGGTCCCCTTGCTTCATTCATGTTTTCTAGAGCATACCAGATTTTTCCTTCAAATTATATGCTTTGATTATCTAGGTTGAAGTCCCAACCTTCAAGTTCCATAGATTCTAGATTTAGATAAGAGGAACACAGATCTTCATCACTTAAGGAGTCAAATTCCTTACATTTCCCAACATTACACTTTATGTCAGTAGTATTGAAGGTCATAAAGAGAGTTTCATCATTTGAATCATTCTCCTCATCTTTAGAGGAACCATTGCTTTCTTTGGAATAGAGAACCTTTTTAAGATCATTTGATACTTTGTAGGGACATTTAGATGCAAAATGACCTATTATTCCATAGCTGAAATATTTGAAAGGTAACTTACCCTTGTATTTTCTAGTACCTTTCTTGAATCTTCTCACAATGTTTGCTTCAACTTCATCATAGTTTTAATTTTGATCAGGAGCCTCATCTTTAGTATTGTTGTTAGCTTTTAAAATAGCTTCTCTTTTTGGAACATCTTTGTCAAATTCCCTCATCTCAAAGACAATAAGAGCACCAAACATTTCATCAATTGAATACTAATCCAAGTCTTTAGACTCTTCAATGGAAGATACTTTATGATTGTAATATTTTGGGAGAGATATGAAAACCTTCAAAATTTCACTTTCCTTTACTTCTCCACCAAGACTGAAGATTCCAAAGACAAATTCTTTTACCCAAAGCATATAATTGCAATGTCTTCATCTTTTATCATCCTCAATCTCAAATTTTCTCTTAAAGATCTACATCTTAGATTGAGACACTTTAGTATCTCCTCGAAAGATGCTACTAAGCATTTCCCAAGCATCTTTAGTAGAACTGTAATTAATCACCTACAAAAGTTCTAAATCAGCTAATCCACACAAGATAGCATTCTTAGCTTTGGAATTACACTTATATAATCTAATTTTACCTAGATCTATAAGAGTGTTAGGTGTAGTATAACCACTTTTGACTGATTACTAGACACCAAACCCAAGAGAGTTTAGGCATACTTCCATTCTAATTTTCTAGAAAGAGTAATTAATCCCATCAAACCTAGAACCCTTGTATGAACAATAATGTGCCATAGATCTTTGCCTCAAGTTGTTAAGCTTCTTTAGAGGAATTTGGATCTAATACTAATTATTGAACATTTTTAGAGACCGAGAGGTGGGTGGATCTGTCCTATCAAAAACTTTAAACCTTTCCAAAACTTAGAAACTCTTTAACACAATGCAAAATTATTATCTCAACTAAAAACCTTAAATAAATTAGCATTTTAAACCATTATTTGATCAGCAATCCCCAACAATGAAAAATATAGAAATTCTACTCCTAACCAAATCAACAGCGATGAGAATAAAAAAAACAACACACACATGCACAAGGAGAACACCAGATTTACATGGAAAACCCTATGATGGAAAAAAAAGGGTGAGAGTTAACTCACAATATAAGGCTCACTACCTTAGAGCATGATACACAAGGACTTGTAGAACTGAAGCCAACACAACTTCAAAAGCAAGATACAAAGGACCTGATGAGATTCACTATCTCATAGTAGGATATAACTTTTTTATAAGAGATTACAATAATTTTCAACAATTCACTCTACTAACTAAGGCATTAAAGCATAAATGATCTTTCCTTTTACATAATTGAGCACTATATTTGCTAGATCTTCAATACAATTTGTGCATACATGTCTTTGCACTTTACACTTCTCCATCTTATTTCATCCGAAATGATCTTGCATTTATATCCACCACAACATTTTAAAACATCAATTAGGTCGACTAGGAAGAAGATAAATAATAAATTCAACAAGTTGGCTACCAAAACATAATGTGGTCCTATCCAAAGGATAAAGAGGACCAAAAAAAAACTTAGCACTTCTTCCAATGTGATCCAAAACAATTTACACTTAGGCGCACATCAACCTATTTTGAAATCAAGGAAATGTGCAGATGAAATGTGAATCAAATAATTAGTCATCCAAAAAAAACTCTTCCAATTGAATTAACTTGTTGTGTTCCCAAACAAGTTAGGTCAGGACCCAAATCTATCATGGGTGTGTGCAGGATCATCATGGAAAAAATAGGCCCTTAAGTGGTGAAAAATTCAGAAAAAATCAGAGTTAGGCAACTTGACGTAAAAATTTGAATAAGTTATCTATATTATTTAAAAAATATGTAACAATAGAATTTGTAGCAAATTGAATGTAGTTTCTAAATTACTAGGTTTATTTAGAAAAAAAAATCTATTTGGTGAAAATTTGAAATTTCAATATAGTACTTAATTTCAAGGAAAAAATAAGAAGTAGGCCTATCCGATCATTCTAACCATAATAAATGATAATAATTTTTTATAATATTTTAGATATAAGTAGAGGACTCATGTCCCAATGTGATGCATTTTTTTTTGTAATTTTTTTCGAAGTAAATAATTAATTATGATGTTTTTATTACAACTTTTAAAAATATAAAATCCTCGTATGTTTGACCACCTTAACTTGTTCAAAAAATCTCATGAAATTCAATTTTTTTAATCTTTAGTATGCAAAGCATAGAATGTGACACATGATTAAAAATGTGATACCTTTGAAAGCTATAGATTTTTTCAATCATCCTATCAATCGATTTTAGTCAGAATTTAAATAGAAAATGAATAATATTTATTTATTAAATTCAAATTAAAACATAATTTTATTGGTGGAAAGCTGAGAATCTCCTTTAAAAACCCTTTTCATTTCATCAATTTTGGGTAAAAAAAATCATTACCCACATACCCTACAGATACCCATCATATCGCCACTTTTTGGTCCATCATGATCCTGCACATACCCTCATAACACATTTTCCATTATTGGTGCAGACCCCCAAGCACATGACACAAGTAAAGGAGTAGGATCTATTAGATAGTTATCCACAAAAGATCGAGAAAGCTAAAACAACAGAAATAGGGTGTGGGCTTTTCTATATTTGAAGAGATAGGGTTCTTCCTATTTCATTGACTTGTTTCACTCAAGGAAACCCTAGAGATCTCAATCCAAGGGTGGAATGAAGGAAATAGAACTGCTAAAGGTTGTCTTGGGGTTTGATTAATGAATAAAGAGGGGTTCACCACAAGCTAGGGCTTGGAAGGACAAGTAACATGCAAAACCTAATGATCACACCTAATGATATGCAAGACTTTACTAAATGACTTGGAAATGAATGCAAAACATAATAAGATGGAAAGCACAGAGGGGAACCTCCAAAACCTCAGAAGGCTTGGATTGAAGACCCCGGAATGCCGGAAAATGCCATTTACCTATTGGGACTCACATGCCATTTTGGATGATTTGGTCCCAAATTAGGGTTTTGGGTAGGAACATAACCGACAGCAAGTCTAAAACACTTGAAAAACTAGAAATTCTGACTATACTAAGACTCCATATGCCAAAAAGTGGCATATATCATTCCTACTCTTAGATTTTTAGAGGACCGTGGACACCCCTCTTCAACCTCGCTTGTCTTCTCAACATGATTTTTGGATCTGAATTTTTGAATTATGCTTTGTAGGCATCCTTTAACGATCTTCTAAAAAAGGAGATAACTTGGATAACTTTATGCACTTGAAAAATTATTTCCAATCTTGCTCCTTAGAGGGTCTTCAACCTAGATCTACAAATCACACACTAAAGAGAGGGAAAAATGTTGTTTTTTTAGTGGAAATTGGTTTTCCTTGGTCAAATACCATTGTGGTAATCAAACCTTGTAATGAAATCAAATGGAAAGGAGGAATGATGAATGAACAAAATGATATGTTGTAACTCACCAAACCTTAGGAATAAAATGCTAAAAACATGTTTGAAGTGGCTCCAATGGATGTGGATCTTGACTCTTTCTTGAATGTTGTAGATCTTGACTTGAGTACTTGCTTGAATCATGAAACCCTACATCACAATTGTTAGCTGAAACACAAACATGATGAATGATGACTTTGGCATGATGCTTGATACTTGAATAATGCTAAAAAAACACTTAATAATCAGCTCTTGAAGACTTGTGAATGCTCTTGTAAACTCTTGTATGCCCTTGTGATATCCAATTTGCTAGAATGCATGAATACTTGAAAGCTTAGGATAAAATGAGTGAAATAACCTTGTATTTATACTTGTTTATGCCAAATTTCTTGAAATTACAACACTACAAGCTAACATCAGATCTAGGAGAATAAAATCTTACCAAGAATTTGAATTTAATTTAATTTTAAGCCACATGGGACTCATACACCAAAAGTGGTGTATGAGTCCCATTAGGCTAGGCTATGGGACACATTTTTCAAGAAATGCCTAGATTCATGTGAAATTCATATCAGGGCCTCAAAATTTAGGTGGGACCCATATCCCCAAGGTGGCATATGAGTTCTAGATCACTAAATCTGGGCCATACAATCCAAAAACACCTAAATCATGATTGGATTCTAGTTTATGTCAAGATTATCCTTGGAAGGATGCATTAATTAAGGCTTTTGGATGTAAAATAAGGCCAAGCAAGGCATAAAGAGGCCCAATTAATAATGAAAACCATAGACTAGTGTGAAAGTGTGGTACAATACTTTACAACACCTTAAATAAGGTTCAATTAATTCCATTTAGCTTAAAAGGTCCCAAGACCTAATGTAAATGAGCTAATAACATTACAACACTAAATCAAGTCAATATTATGCTTAATTTAACGAGGGCTTGGAAACAAGCATAAAAATGTAGAGGGATACATTTTTCGTTGCCACAATTAACCCACACTTTAGTGAGGAGGAACTTACTTCAAATTAACACTAAAGTAGAAAAACTTGCATCAAGAGGGATCCAAGTGCACTAATGTCGATAAGATAGGATGAAAATGATCAAAAGGGATGATCAAGCCCCTAGGATCAAGATCCTATGGAAAACCAACATAAGCACAAAAGTGTTGCAAGTATTAGCAAGTTTGATGGTGTTGTCATAAATGTTGTTAGTGATGTCAACATAGTTTAGATTGTAAATGTATAGTTGAGATGCTTTTGAGATGTTGTGAGTACATGGAGCTATCTTTATGGTGTTGCATATGTGTTGGTTTTTTGAGTTTAAAAGTGCTTTTGAGAAAATTAATAAAGAAGAGAAGTCAGAGTGATGAATGTGCTCATAATGTGCTCCGGTATGTGCTCTTTGTTTCTCTTGTGTTGATCATATGTTTATGTGGATATGAAGGTTTTCAAATGGTGATCTAGTGGTGATATATTTTGAGTTTATGCTTTTGGTTTGATGGCATGTGAAAGTTACGTTCACTGGTGTGTGAACTGTTCTGGTAGAGTTGGTCTTCTATGGATTGGGAGAAATGTTTCTGCTCTCTATTCCTCCACTGTTATGCTTCAGATCTTGTAGATCTAAAATATGTCTCATAGTGGTGTTCTCTTGGTTTTGGAAAAGATGTGTGTGGCTTGGTGATCTAGAAGTCATATTTCTGAGTTGTTGTATGTGTTCACACAGTCCAGATGGATTGATGGAAAAAGTTCGATGTTCGAGGATTTTTGCACTTGTTGCGGTTGTGTTTGAATGAATCTGAGATGTGTTCTCGTGCATAATGAAGAGTTTTCTGTCATCCACTTCTCATCTTCTTGTTAGGAAGCATGTACATCAATGTTCATTTGTGTTTTCATTAGGTTT